>JAJHUR010139108.1:0-14763 GCA_027495735.1 Lutjanus campechanus
GTGTATTTCTGTACATTCAGTATAGTACTTTGTATATTTTAATCTTATGTATATATGGCTACTTTTCTTATATATTTTATTTTTTACTTTGACCTGTTTTTCTGTCTGTGTGATGACAGCTGCTGTAACGCAAGAATTTCCCAGTTTGGGATCAATAAAGTACTATCTATCTATCTATCTATCTATCTATCCTGGGCACCATCATCACCCAGGACCTGAAGTGGGAGCTAAACATCAGCTCCCTCATCAAAAAAGCCCAGCAGAGGATGTTCTTCCTGCGGCAGTTGAAGAAATTCAACCTGCCGAAGACGATGATGGTGCACTTCTACACTGCCATCATCGAGTCCATCCTCACCTCCTCCATCATCACCTGGTACGCTGCTGCTACTGCCAGAGACAAGGGCAGACTGCAGCGTGTCATTCGCTCTGCCGAGAGGGTGATCGGCTGCAACCTGCCATCCCTGCAGGACCTGTACTCCTCCAGGACCCTGAGGCGTGCAGGCAAGATTGTAGCCGACCCCTCTCATCCCAGAAACAAACTGTTTGAGACACTCCCCTCCGGCCGGAGGCTGCGATCCATCAGGACCAAAACCTCACGCCACAAGAACAGTTTCTTTCCCTCTGCAACTGCCCTCATCAACCACAACCCCCACTGACACTGCCCCCCCCCAATCCACCCCACTGACTTATACGTTACATTAACGTAATTTTTGCACATGGCAATATCTGTTCTTTTATATTGTACACTCCAGTCACTTTGGCTTTTTATTTTCTCTTGTGTTTTTTATTATATATACATGCTCTTTTATATTTTTAGATAAACCTATTTATGCTGTTCACCAACAGCACTTTTTTGCCTTACTTATTGTTCTATGTAAATTTTGATATTATGTTTGTATGCACCAACGTGCCATAACAAATTCCTGGTAGACGAAAACCTACTTGGCAATAAAACCGTTTCTGATTTCTGATTTCTGATTTCTCATCTTTCTTATAAAAAAACAAACTTATTCTACACCTGCGCGTTCTGAAAGTTTGGTGCTGCGACGCGGTACAATGTTTCTGTCGCTGTTTTCAGCGTGGTCTGTTTTGAGCAGATGAAGAGGAGACACAGGAGAGGGAGAAGGGAGCGCTTGTTTTGTGTGACCGCGGCAGCAGGCGTTCAGCGAGAGCGGTGCAGGCAGAGGCAGGAGCAGAGAGAAAACGGAGGAAAGTTAAAATGGCACTTCATTGATGCCAAAAATTAAACATATGCACGTCCTTATGAGATGTATCGATACGCTAGAGCTGAATCGATTTTTGTCTGAATCACGTTCAGCTTTTTACCGATACAAGGCCGTCCAAACCGATGCACTCATATCTAACACATTAAGGTCGGATGCATCGGATTTTGATTGAATCGTTACACCCCTAATAACTATGGTGATAATTACAGACAGAGATCAAAGCCAAGTGCATTTTAAAAATAATTTAACCCTAATCCCACCACTTTTTTCTTTTTTGTTGATCCGAAAAATGATCCAACCTCATTTTCCAAATGAGAATCAATAAGAGAATCGATAAAGAACTGAATCGTTAAGCAGAATCGAAAATGGAATCGGAATCATAAAAATCTCATCAATTCCCATCCCTACCAGGAACGCTAATGTAGTTTGTTGTAGTAATAGTAGGCTTCTAATTTATATTTTGGCTACTTGGCTGGCAGAGAAACAATATGTAAACACAACACTATATTATCACTGGGCTATATATCAGTCATTAGAGTGTGTGTTAGCAAATAGTAATTTGAACCACTGCAGACATAAAAATATTGACAGGACAGGACAGCTTTGATGTTGCTCCAGTACAGTGTCTCACACTAGTAGTCAATGTGAGTTTGTGCCTCTGATGGTGACGTTATTGATTTATCTATTTCAGTTGAAAATGTCAGGATTTGATTGGCTATAGTAATACGTGTTCTTCATGTCCATAGATACAAAAATACTGGCCTTTTTGCTGGTTAATGCAAAGATACTGGTCTCCGTCTTGAAAGAAAAAAGACAAACAGTCTTAATTTTTCCCTATTTGTAAAGTAATCTGAAGAGGCTTACGAAAATGTGAATAAAAGGTTTTGCCGGGAAAGTTCTTTAAATTTAATTTTTTCTCAGTTACCCTTTTTAAAAAAATGTGAAAACAGGTGAAAAACGTTTTGGCAGGATAATTTTGACAAATGTTTCTTGTTCTTACACCATTGCCCCTTACAATCTCTGCAGCTGTGTTTAGGGAGCACAGTGAAAACTCACCTGTCAGAAAACATGAACACTTTTAGGATTTACAACAGGGAGTAGTGGTGCACTTCGGTCTCTTGTGGCAGAAATGAGTATTACAACAACTAACAGTTGACAAAAAAGTATAGTAAAGTGTATGTATATATATATATATATATATATATATACATATATAATGTGTGTTTTACAGATAAAAAAGTCATTTAAGGAGATTATCCTGGCATTTTTCCATCTGTTCTTAAATCATAAACACAGGAGAGAAAACAATTTAGATCAGACTTGTTTTTTCTCACTTGCCTCTGAGCTCTTCTGCTTTATCTATAAGCTATGTATCATTTATCATTTATCATTTAGTTTCACTTTTCCACTAATGCATTAACTGGGGCACATGTTCATGCTGCCACCTGTAACAAATGGGTTGCTTTAATATAAACTCAACAGTATATTTTACTGCATTAAGTATTCATATTATATTCTTAAGACAGAAAATATTTTTCCTTATGAATATGCAATGTCCACAAGTGCATTTCAAAAAAATCTAATAAAATGCCACCATTAGTATGAGGTTGCTAATGTGTACAACAGATGCATAAATTACTATTTATTTATTTACTTACTTTTACAATCCCTGGATAATAAAACCCATTCAGAGATTTTTAATATTTTAATAGTCAGTTAAGTATTTGGCTTAATGAAAGGGTATTTTGGAATAAAACCCTTCATTGTAGAAGTAATACATGTGAATGGCAGTGATAAACTGGAACAATTTGGTCAACATCCAATAATGCTGTACACAGATAGTGAAGCCGATAATGACCATACTTGTAAATATTTTTAATGTCATTATCTTGAGATCACGAGTGAATTATTTTGTTTTTTCGAGATAACAAAGCTCTGTTTCTTGTGATGATGGGTTAATTTATCTCTGAAATCAGCCTTCAGTTTTTTCAAGATAAATTAACCCGTTATTGGAATAAAATGAGCTTTGTTATCTGGAGATAATAAAGCCTGTTATCATGAGAACATGAGCTTTGTCATCTCACAAAATAATAGGGGTGTAAGAAAATATCGATACAGTGAAATATCGCAATATTTTTTTCCCCGATACTGTATCGATATTCAAAAGCACTGTATCGATTTTTTTTTATTAACAATTAACATGTAAATATTCCCGGGTTGGTTCATTTTTGTGTTGCAATTAAACCTCTGACCGCTAGCTGGCAGCAGTCAACAGCAGTTGGCAGTCCTCCGCGCCAATGAAGCAACAACATCTCGCGAGAGCAGAGCACATAAGTGCTGCTAACTTAGCACAGCTATGACCGAGGATGAGAGTATCCTCTCATCCTCGGCTCCAGCAGCTTTCAAAGCTGATGTGTGGGCATATGTTGGTTTCAGAACAAAGGAAGGCAGTAGCGACATCGATTAAAGCCATGCATTATGTAAAATCTGCACCGCCAGAGTCAAATACTCCGGCAACACCACAAATTTATGAGCACATGTGACGAGAAACCATGACGCTGCAGCGTTACAGGCTAACAGGCTTACTCCAAAGTAACTAGTAACCACAGAAAGTAACTGTTGCGTTACTCTTTTTTAAAAAGTTTAAATATGTCTAAGAATTTGGATTTTTGTATTTGTGTTTTGGGCCACTAGTTTTTTAGAAATGTGTGCCGTTGATTCTGATTCAGACAGCTTTATTTATCTCAAAGGGCAATTCATTTTTAGCAGCGAGATGCTTCATTAGATTAGAGTTGCTTACGGACGTGGACAAACACTTCGCTCCGGGACATAATGTACACTTCACATGTACAATCTTGTCTTTTACCTCAAGGAGAATAAAGTAGTGTCTGTACTTCCACTTTGAAAACGCCAACTTTCCCTCCACACTCGCCATTGCTGCAGTTTACCTCCACTACAGTCTATGGGTGTGGGGCTGATGTGTGCGTGCCGAGAGGTTTGTGTGTAAACTGAACACTGCCTCTGATTGGCTTACCATGAAAGCTTACTCTACCTTAGCCAATCATCATCACTTATCCGGTTGTCCCGCCCTCCCTCCTCCCTCACCAAAGAAAAATGCACAAACAACTGTGCGGCTGTGTGTGTGGCTGAGACAAGTCAGATGACAAGAGCTTCAGTGATTAGCTTTAGTTTATAACGCGCCCCATTTAATTGTCGGTAACGGTAACGGCGTTGTAACGTTGGAAATAGTAATTAGTTAGATTACCCGTTACTGGAAAAAATAACGCCGTTAGTAACGCCGTTTATTTTAACGCCGTTATTCCCATCACTGCAGGGACTGCATATATTTGCAAGTGTTTCAGACTTTTACTGATTGTCAGATATTAATTTCTTAAGCCTTAAGAGTGGATGTTGCAGGACTTTGCATTTTCTTTTTCAACTTCAGAAGTTTGAACTTGCTTATACAGTATATTACAACTAAAGTTGAACCCTTAACAGAGTCAAACAATCTGTCAACCTTTTTTCTTTTCATTTCTTGTTTATCCAAAGCAAAAGCAAATACTTTTATTTCATCTCTAGTGAAATACAAATGTAGCTCCCTCTGTTCCAATTCAGTAAGCTAAACAGCATTGTATGTTACTGTTATGGCAGTTTTCTGACAATTAAATTCTTTAAAAAACTCAATATATCGTTGTGCCTATAGTATCGCAATATATCGCAATATATCGTATCGTTGCCCGTGTATCGTGATGCGTATCGTATCGCCAGATTCTTGCCAATACACACCCCTACAAAATAATTAACCCATGATGTGGCGATAACAGCATTAAAAAAATCATTGTAAGTTTGGTCATTATTGGCCTCCATACACAGTCATGAAGTCTTTAAAAGACAAAACTGAGAGATTTCCCACACTGTCAAAAGACCTTTGTTGCACTCTGTTACTCATTCCTGTTGCAACCATTTAAATGTTAATGAAACAGTTAATAAGAAAGTTTCTCAGTTAATGAAACCTAAATGCAGGTGAATATTTATGAAAGCGAGAGCAGATGAAGGCAGACCTGTTCTGTTTTGAGCTGCTTCTCCACCAGTTGAGGGACCATAGCATAGTGATCAGGCATCCACGGCAGCGACACATTCACATACTCCATGTCTTTGGTCTGGAAATAATTCTTCACTCCTGCAGAGGAAATGATGCAAAATGTTTGCAGTGATGCTTGTTTCCAAATTTCTAAGCCAATGCTTGTGTGTGTGAAGACATTTTGATGCTCCTGTTGATCCATGTCAGGGTGATGGGTTTTCTAATTTCATTATCCTCACCAGAGGTAAGCCAGGAGGGGATTAAGCAAACCTGTTTTTTTATGGCTCCATGCCAGCCAGAGGCATCATGTTTTCAGGTCATCTCATTCTTGTGAGTGCGATATCTCAAGAACACCTTCAAACTTTGCACAAACGACCAGTTGGACTCAAGAATGAACAGGTTAGATTTTTGTGGTCAAAGGTCACTCACTAACATCTTATAGAATAAAATGATGAGAAGATGACATTTTACACCCAAAAGATCAAAGGTCAGCTTCACCGTGACATCATAATGTTCAGCTCTCTTTCAGTCCTCTGTCCTCTGTAAAAAAAAATCGGCCTGGCTGATTATCGGCATTGATATATTTTATCTATTTTTTTGTTCTGTTTTGTTTCGCTTTAATCAGATTGTTGATTTTTTTTAAATGTGCTACTTCTCTCTGTCTGTGGTCACCTCTCTCAGGTGTCGCTCGGTGTCCCACCCACAGGCTATCTGATTGGTCACACATCTCATCAGATTATCAACACTATCAAGGTTAGTAACAGTCAAAAAGGAACACAGGAGGACAGGGACTTTGAGAGAAGGATTCATATTTCCCTACAAATTTAAGTTTTATTTGTTTATTTTTTCACTTTATTTACTTACATAAAAAAGACTTTGGTTTATTTACTTAGTTCATTTTTTAGGTAACTTTATAAGAAGTGCTGCAGAGAACTCCCCTAAAGTTTTTAATAAGTTGAAGTCTTTTGGTGCATTTAATTAAGTATATGCTGAAAAGCATTTCAAGAAACAAAAAACATACTGGTCAACCGCACATCAGCCACTGACAACAGGCTGAACTGAACTGAACTGAACTGAATTGGTGGTGGCTCTGATCATGAAATCCCTTGGCCATGATAGACACATTAATAGTTTTTTTTTTTAATTACTAAACTGGTACAGTGATATAATATTAGAGGTAATCAAACTTTTTATTTATTTTTTCCCATATTATTTTTCTCTGTACTGCTCTCTACCCTGCACAGATACACAGCTTTAAATGGAGTTCTGCCTGGGGTGGAAGAAGTACTCACAGTGTTTATCCAAGTCAAAGTAGCAAGAGTAGCACAGTGTAAAAATAATAATGCATTACATTGAAATTGGGATTATGTAATCGGATTACAAAAATAGATAACTATAATCAACTTAGATCTTTAAAAAATTGCACTGAAAATATTTTAAGATGTTTAAAATATTTGTGGAATTCAGATTTTTGTGCCTGCATATATTTTTTAATGTAAGGTGCAATCTTTTCAATGTTTGATTTTTGAGTAATTCAGAGGCATGAATATTCCATTTTTTGTAAACCAGCAGATTTATTCACTAATCACAAAATGTCTGTTATTAGTATTCAGTAACTGACAGTTTCAAAGTAATCTGATTCAGCCCTGCAAATAAAAGTCCTGCCTTCAAAACTTTAAAATACACAAATATTTGTATCAAAATATACTTACAGTACCAAAAGTAAAACTACTCCTTATGCAGAATGACCCATTTCAGAATAATGTCTAATATTGGATTATAATGAGTGTATGATTTTAATGTTGGGCCTGTTGAATTTAGGGCTAATTTTAATTGCTTTGTTGATAATATTTTGTATTAAAAATTTGAATCTGTAAAAGTAACTCAATTCATTATATAAATGTAGCGGGGTAAAAAGAATAATATTTCCCTCTACAAGTATAAAGTTACATAAAATGGAAATAAATAGATGAAAACCTCAACAGCAATGTCTCTTTCCAGAAATCATGACCCAGTTACTCAAAATAATCCAGACCTTCATATGGAAACTAGTTTCTTTTTATACCCACCAACAGAATCACCGTGCAGAAGGAAGTGAGCATTTAGTCATACGATAAGTTACAGCTCAGCCGAGGAGGACGCCATTAACGTTACTTCCCACGCTGTCACAAGCTCAAGCCTCTCATCCATGAGTAGATGCATGCTCTGTGGATAATACAGCTGGCGGTACAAGAAAGTAGTTCCTACATGCTGTGTGGATTATCTTGAGTTACTGGGTCATGATTTCTGGAAAGAGGCATTGCTGTTGAGTTTTTAAAGTATACTTTTTTGCGCTTTGAGCACCACAAGCCGAATGCCATTCAGTCTTATTATATTAATGAGAAGGCAGACATCTCTACAGCTGATATCTCCAAAAGTCTGCAACTCACACATAAACAGTATATTAACTACCGGTAAGAGGAAAATATATAGGCCTATTGTTGATCTGGGGGTGAACTGCCTGTTTAAGTACTGTATTTGAGTAAACGTATTTAGTTACTGAGTACTGCCACTCACCCAGCACATCCAGGTCCACCTTGAAGTTGATGAAGTGTGTGTGGATGTTGCCCAGTACATTCTTCGCCACCTGGTGTCCGTACCTCAGGTTGCCGTCCACCAGGTAGGAGGAAGAGATGTATCCGGTCGCGTGCACCTTGGCCTCCACAGAGCCGCTCTGGTAGAAGATGAAGTCCCACATGTAGTCATAGTTCCCTATGGCCGTGATGGTCCTGAACACCAGCGCGCTGTTCACCATCCCGCCGTAACTGTTGTGGAAGAAGTCTGCGAAGTGCCTCCTCAGCGGCTGCCCCATGTTGTGTTCAAACACGCAGATGGAGTTTCTGAACCTGATCGGGGCAGGCACGTCGATGTAGCGGTACGTGTCAACGTAGGTGGCGTCGTACGGACAATCCACGCCACGGACCAACTCGTGCGCGAAGCGGCCCACACCAATGCTCGAATCCAGGAACTTGGTGAGGATCATGCCGGGGGTCACCGAGCCGTACACTGACATGGCCTCCTGTACGCTCAACTCGTAGGCGATCCTCTCTCCCTTGAAGCGCACATCAAACACCCGCATCCCGGTCTGAGAGCTGAGGCCGAAGGCGAAGCTCCAGTCCAGATACAGGACGTGGTTATGGCTGACACTGTATCGCTTCCCCTCTGGCTGGAAGAGCTGCGGGCCGACCTGCAGCGGCTTGTTCTTGGGCTTCAGTGAGCCGTAGTCCGGTAACTCCTCGTACACGATCTTCTTCAGAGAACCCGCGTCATATTTCTTCTGGAGCTCCTCTGTGGAGGCGAAGTATTGACCATTATACAGCAGCCGCTCCACCCTCCACCACGACGCGTTCAGGCTCTCGTGGTTGACCAGCACCTCGAAGCCCACCGGGTGGATGTACATTCCGCTAACGTCCCTGAAGAAGGACACCCAGGTCTTTCTGTCCCCGGAGCGGACCCCGCGGGGCATCTGTTCGAACGCGTTAAGGCGCTTGTGGTCCGAGACATCGAAACTCTCCTTCATGAGCTTCTGGAGTTTGGAGAAAACCTCCACCTCGAGGAACTTAAACAGCAGCGCGTACTCCCCGACGGTGACCGTGCGCGCTGTGATTGGCAGTTCCATGTTGTACCTCTGCTGGGTGACATCTCTGTGGTAGGACGGGTTGGGAAGAGGACCCACCACGTACTCCTTAATGTATCCTTTGGAGCCGTAGAAGACCACAGCCGTCGCCTCTCGGACCGGTTTGGGACGTTTCCCGTCCAGGTAAGCCAGCGCGTCCGCCTTCCTGGGCAGAGACAGATCGATCAGAAATAAGAAGTTCTCCGACGGCTTGGTGATCTGGTTGGTGCATATGTCCAGGTCCTTCTGTTTAAGCATGTACTGTTGGACCTGCAGATACTCCTCCTGGCTGAGGTCGGCAAACACACGGCTGTGCTCGTCGTGTTTGGCCCGCAGCGGGTGGACGCGCTGCGCGGAGCATTTTGGTGCCCTGCTGGAGTGGATGCCAATCAGGACGATGTTGAGGATGATGGAGACGAGGACGAAGAGGATGAGCGCCCATTTCACGAGAGAGTTCATCCTCCGCTCTACCATTACGCACAGCCGATGAGAAAAGGAGGAGAGAAATGAACTGTGGCGAGCGCTCAAACGAGTTTGGAGAGGAGGGGCGCGCCCCTCGACTCTGCTGTTTCCCACCCCTCCCCACATGGATCCCATAACCTCCCCTTTCCTCCCTCTCTTCAATAAACTTCATCCAGCCACTGTTTAGCTACACAGGTCAACGTGGTTTTACGCACGCTGTATAGATGTTTTACGAACGATATTTAAACATTATATAATAATCACCCTTACATGTCGTAGAGAGAAGAGATAAAACAATGCTGTGTCAGCATTCTGGTATTTTAAATCAAACAAAATTCCCAAATACTTTCTAAGATGAAATACATCTGAGCCACAATTCCATAAACTCAAGAAATTGGTTGCATTTTTACGCACATATTTCCTTTTGTCCAAGACCAAAATAATGACTTTACACTCTTTTTTCTTTCATATTTCAACAATTTTTACTTTATTTTTCATGCACAATAAATACATTTGTGTTTCTAAGGCATATTAAGAAAGAAAACAGTGGAAAAGGAAAAGAACAAAAAGAATATGTGTCACGTGTCTAATACATAAATAGTCCACACTTATGTTAGAAACTCCACATTTATAGCTTTACACATGAAATACACTTTGTTTGCAGTAGTGGATTCAAGCTATCTGAGGGGCATAGGACGAAAAAAAATTATAAGGGCACCAGCTGTATGTAGTGGGGGCATATTTGCTCACCTTGAGACTTCCAAAAGGATTTTGAAACAAAAGTTGGAGGTTTTGAGTTTAATATACTTTGTTTCCTACATTCTGGTGAAAATGAAAATGACAAAATACACTTTTTTTTGCAAACAGATGGCTGCAGATGACCTCCAACTGGCACTTATTAACTGCTAAACACATCATTTAACCTTATCTAGTCCAATTTCAAACCTCAATATTATTACAAATACATTCAAAATGTTAAAATCATTTGAAGGAAATGAACATTTGTGAAGACAGAACCATGACTTAACCATTATCAAAATAGTTGATAATTATTTTTCCGTCAGTCAATTCATTGATTAATTGTCAAATCCTTTTAACTGTACTTAAAGGGTTGGATAGTTTAATTTCTAACAAAACACCATGTTTTAAAAACTTTTAATATGATTTTTGTGCAAAAATTCTAATTTGTAAAGTAACTAGTAACCACAGCTGTCAGATAATGTAGTGAAGTAAAAGGTTCCATATTTCTGCTGAGATGTAGTGAAGCAGAAGTATAAAGTGGGATTAAGTCAATAGCTTAAATCTGTACTTAAGTATAGTACTTGAGCAAATGTACTTTAGTATTCCACCACTGTGTCATCCTGATGATGAATTCCAAATCCCTCTTAATTTACTCTTTAATGTCTCTCTGACCAAGAGCCCAGTTCTGTGTATGTTAGGTATTACCCTTAAAAAATTACAGATGTACAGTCTCAGTAAAATATGGTGGTGGCTGTGTTAAAAAGATGCAGAATTGTTGTGAGACAATGAAAGTGGTCACACCCTCATCATTTGAGCACTGAATGTACAACATAATGTTATGAGACAGTCATATCTGTCTACAACAGCGGTGTGGTAAGCAGCAAACCGGAGATTTTGATTGTAGGTGATTCTGTCATTAGATATTTGACTCTACCTGGCGCTGTTACCTACTGTCTCTCCGGTGGCAAGGTAGTCGACTTAATTGAACTCATTCCGACTCTCATTGACCTACATCCCACAGTTAAAAGGATACTCCACTTTCCATGATAACCCACTCAGTATGTACTCACCATTATGCCGATGTGATGATAGGTGCAGATCTTCAGTTCACAAAACAATCCTGGAGTTTCAGCAGAAAACAGGGTAGCAGCCTCATCCAGTACAATGGCAGTGAATGGTGACCACGGATAAAACATTAAAAAAAGAACACAAAACAAACACAAAATGGCTATATCCTGCTTGTGTGGTGTAATCCAAGTGTCCGAGAGCCGCGACATTAAAAATTAACCGCAAAAGACGCCATTTACACCATGTTTTTAGCTGAAATGTCAGCTGTAGCATGTAGCCGGTAGGATGTAAACATGGTGTCAATCTCGGGAGACTTCGTATATATCTTAATGGACGCACATGCCTAAGTCTGGACGCGTCGGACGGTTCACGCCTCCGCGTCGTCCATTAATTTCTGATAATGGACACCTCGTCGGGCATTATCCCTTACGTATTTCCATTCTAAGCTACATTATTCATCTGCTCCACTATCTCAGATGCGAATAGCCTATTAGCCTACACTTATTGCACTACTTTTATTTTAAAGATTTAGTTTGGCCTATTAGTTAAAGTACTTTTGTACAATAATATAAATTTGTTGCTATGTTATATTATTATAGGTTACAATAAGCCACCCCAAAGAATGTAAGTTATTAAAATGACCACCTTTATCTGCTGCAGCATCTGTGTTATAAACACATTAGTTATTAAGGAAAACCGAAAATTGTTACGATTGGCCCAGGTCTCCCCTATCTGAAAAATATGGAGTCTCAGAATAATGAGAAACGTTATGAAAATAACTCAGTGCCTGAAAATAATTACTTAAATCATTTTGAAAAAGTTGCTCATTAAGAGACTTACTAATGATGCTCCTGACAAATTCATATTAATGTTATGAATTTACAACAAACACATTTTCTTTTCTTTTTTTTAATCACAAATTCGTTCTGCATCAGGTCTCCTAATCTCAAAATATTGAGTAAATCTCTCAGAATAATGAGAAACTATGAAAATAACTCAAAATCATGACTTAGTATCTGAAAGTTAATACTTACGCAATTTTAAGAGACAAATTTTTGAGATACTAACTGCACATTTTAAAACATGAAGAAATTATTTTACTATCTGAGTCATTTTTCTGGAATAAATCTGGCACAGAGCCAGCTCCTGCTGTGTTGTGGCAGTAGCTTGTGAAGGTGAACAGAGTGAATCTGTCTCACCTTAATATAATGACTTTAAAAACACCAAATCACTTCCTTTAACGAATTTCGTTAGTTTATAATATGATGAATTGTAAAATGTCACTTTTATGAGTTTGTTTAGACATCGACAGTGACAATGAGTTCTTAAATTTTTGCATCAAAAGTCCGTAGTTTCACTCAGTGTGATGATGTGTGTGACGGTGTGGGGTTGGAAACCTGTTCAGATCGCACATTCACACGTTCAGTTAGAACAAAAGCGGACATCGTGATGCTAATGATGTGATGAATAGGAGAGCCGATGGGTCGTTTGTTACTCTACAAACAGCTGGATAAGCTGGTCTATAGGTTAACGTCAGGTTGCTTAGCAACGGCCATTGTTCACTCAAGACATTTTTAATCATTACAAGAGTGCACGCGCCCTGTTCTTACAGTAGACTGTATTGATCTTAGAATTTATTAAAATAGAAAAAACAAGAGACACAAGGTCATTTCAAAAGAAACAAATATTGAGACACTGACAGCTTCAAGACGTGAGAGAGGAGAGCTTTGTTGAGTGTGTGTTGATTGTGAGGTGTGTGTAAGTGTGTGTGTTTGTGTGACAGAGAGAGGGAGACAGGTGCATCTTTTCCTGCTGAAGCTCCGATACCGTTTAGTCTTGACGTCTTCTGTCTGAAACGTAATAAAGCACCCTTGTAGGCCTAAATGATAAAGTATCCTAAAGTGAATTATAAACCGTTGTTTTTTTTCAGGTCACATATTTTGCGATTGCAAACACTGTTGCTCATTCATGCGTAAAATGACTCCGCGGCACCGCGCTGAATAAAGGCGGCCAAAATCTCTTTTGAACCTTTCTAACTTCTCACGCCAAGTATGTGACAGTTTTTCATAGCTTCACTTTTTACTTTACTTTATTAGCCTGAGTATGGAGACACACCGCGGCGCACTGTCAGTCTGCTGCTGGAGTCACGGCAGCAGCCTGTGAACGCGAACGGAGTGAATTTGTCTCAGTTAAATATCATGACTTGTAAACACCAAATGGCTTGCTTTAACGAATTTCGTTAATTTCGTTTAGTTTATAATACAACCAATGGGTAAAATATCATTCTCATGACAGACAGCGTCAGATCAATGAGGCTGCGCAGCAGGCGCATTTCATATAAGCTACAGAGCGTTGTACAGTCCAAAAGTCAAAATAATAATAATAACAATAATAAAAATCAATGTAATCCTTTCCAAAATTCAGAAGATGTTTTAGTCTATCGATATATTCAGCTTAAGTCCGCACGGGTTGGCGTTTAGTCTTTAAAAAAAAAGCACAAAATTTTCACTGAGGTTAAATAGAGTTTGCTCTCAGCTTTCATGGCACGCACGTGGCGGGGTGGTCTAACAGCTATTTAACAGCACCATGAATTATATTTATATAGTCACAATAATGTTATACATTGTACATTATTAATTTCGGTACCACTGCAGATAAGGTCAACCTCTCAGACTAGTGATGCAACCGCAGCTTTCTTCTCACTATAAATCGCTCAGTCCCCAGCCGCATTACTGATGCAGTTCTTCTGAGTAACAAAAAGCTGAAGTATGATATTTCTGACCTATGATATAGTAGATTGATAATAATTAAATGTGCTCTGTGTGGGAAGCTCTCTCCCTCATCAAATAAGCCTGCGATTACAGTAATAACTGGCGCTTCAGCTTCCACACTCACTGCTCCTCCTGGTGGATAAACAGACCATTACAACTAGTTTCTAAAAAAATGAACTCGGCCCCGTGTTCTCTACGATTAGAGCATCTGTAGGCTGCACAAAAGTCTGGCATCTTCACTCAGCAATTTCCTGTAGGAATCATAATGTAAGATGTTTTTAACAAGCCAACCCGACTGGAAATCATGTACAACTTTAGTTAAAGCTGTAGTATACGATTTGAGAATCAGTTGAGAAAGATTGAGACGTTGAGAAAAATTTGAAAAAAGCATCCTGCCCACACACACACCAGAGCTCTGTGCTCTCTGGAGTCTCCCAGACACTCCCCCTCTACCAGAGCTTGATTTCTGTGGTTCTAAGTTTAGTTTCTCTCCTGTATCGCTGTGTATACTTTCAGGTTTCTGCTTTATTTCTTTATTTTACCGTTTCTTCACGGTCGCTTTCAACTGATAGGATTCCAGTTAAGTTACTGCTGATGAAGACAACACTTCCTGAGTTTGCTGCTTCACAATAAAAGCCTTTAATTAAAGAAATAATGACGGACTTTTATGCTGGAGAATTTATAGGAAGTGAAACGTCCAGCGTCAGCCACTTGACTAAAAACAAGCCCGATTCAGCTAGACACACACCTCGGCAGCAC
>JAJHUR010139109.1:26172-38545 GCA_027495735.1 Lutjanus campechanus
TTTCAAAGTTAACAAATATTGTGTTAAATGTGCTAAAAAGTGACTTTCAAAAATTAACACCACTTTTTAAAACATGATTTGAAATGTGATAAAATGTTGCTGTTATTTTCAGCATGACCAACTTTACAAACGGCGCCCCACTGATTGAGGTCTGGCTCGGCTCTACTCTCAACAGCACCATCTCTCTCTCTCTCACTCTCTCACTCCTCCCTCCTGCTCCTGCCCACTGGCTCCTTCCTCAGGAGCTTCAGCCAGCAGAGCTGCATAACAATGTTGATGATATTAATGATTTACAGGGAATGAATGAATGACAGCGTAACTCAAGGTGTTTTAGTGTAAAACATATCTGCAGGATATTTACGGTTCATTTATTGTATTACTTAGTACAGATGTTAATGTAAAATAAACTATTGTTCCTTTCATGAAAGTGAACAACATAATTTGTACATAAATGCACTCTACAATTTAAAATCAACACCTGATGTTGAACATAGCAGTGTGCCCGGTGCGAGGCGTGTGCTCCGCTCAGCTGCAGCCTGTGAATGCGAACGAGGTCTGGAACCAGCTCAATATCATGACTTTGAAATCACCAAATGACTTATTTTAACAAATTTCGTTAGATTAAAATATGTAGAACTGTAAAATATCACTTCCATGAGGCTGTTCAGTCAGACAGTAACACGGGCTGAACCTGGCATTTCATCCTCCAGCTGCAGTGAACATCAGGTTGCACGCAGCCTGCAGTTTATAATGTTGATTAATATTGAAATAGCGCGGTCTTCTTCCTCAATAATAATGATTAATATCAGCAGAAAATACACCAAAGTGGTCAGGTTGAGAAGGTACATACATCGGGATGTATAGTGCCTCTCATTATTTACATTATTATTTACAATATTTATTTGACTAATGTGGCGGAGCTCAGCTCTGAGGTGGTGGAGCTCAGCTCCGGAGCACTCCGGCCCACTTTAACCCCTGCATTTAACTAAAACATTCTTTTCTTTTTGCTCGACAAAAGTGAAGTAGTGAGAATATCTCCAAGTGAAGAAACTCAACTTGGGCTCCGCCGCGGCTATGACGATACTAGTACTAGTCCTGTTGTTGGTAAACACAAACATGCCCCCACAGCGCGTTTCCTCTCTCCCCCTCTCTGACACAGGAAGATTCAGGACTACACAACACTGCAATGCAGCTCTATCATTCTCTAACCGAGACTGTAAAATAACGTAAAATAACGCAGTAACGCATCATGTAGTAACGGTAACGGAGTTACTGAATTAAAAAAATAATGCGTTAGAGTACTCGTTACTGCCAAAAATAACGCCGTTACAGTAACGCGTTACAGTAACGCGTTACTTTGTATCGTGTCAACGCATTACTTTGTAACGCGTTAGTCCCAACACTGCTCTTTATATCATTGTAAGATAGGACCCAAAGTCATTATAATGCCATTGTGTCTTTTCTGTGTGGTTCTGCTCCTTAATAACACATAGCATCCAATAATGAAAATAACTGTGTTTTAATCAAATGTTTTTTCTTCAATAAACAGGGTGAAGGGAAATCTAGATTTTGTTAAATCTTACCAACCTCAAAATGATGAAGTCAAACATCTCAGAATTCTGCTTCATGGACCAGTCGGTGTGGGCAAGTCCAGTTTCATCAACTCTGTTGAGAGTGTTCTACATGGCAGAGTTGCAGGTCGAGCGCCGACTGATGCACCCACTGGGGACAGCTTTACCAAAAAGGTATGAATAACTGTTTATTGTGTTGATTCTAAGTTTGTAATTCTAATCTGATGCCATCATTGATCTACTATGGACCCAAAGATGGCACACATTCACTGGAGTGAATCTGGTTCACAGAGTGCATAAGCTGAAAAAGGTTCTGAGCTTCCCAGTTTACTTCCACATTGTGTGGCCCCTGTACATCAACCTGTTTCTCTGCTATCTGGGCCTATATGTGACAGCCCCAGCTGCTGTTATTAATACTAATAGTATTAGTAATATTATTTTTTGCTGTTGTGATTAAACATTATTCAGACTATAAAACAGTATTTTACAGCCCCCAAATGTTTTGAAATCATTTAAAAGAAAATACAAATGCAGGCAACCACTGCACACAGACACACACAAGCGATCTTTCAGATAGAGCCTGTTTCAATCTCTCTCACACACTCACATCCTGTGGGATACTCTCTGAGCATGAAGATACCGGGGAAGCCAGGCAAAGCATGCACTGTACAAATAAGTGTGTTTCCCAAAACTATTTCTTTCAGAAATTGTTTTTGTTTGTTTTGTTTTTGTTTTTTTATTTATTAAGAAGATGATAGGTGTTGGTTTAAGAATTGCATTTATATCTGGGATTTCATAAAATTTTGTAAATAATTACACCCTCTTCTTTTACAGTACAAAACTTACAAAATCCAAAAAGACAAGGGTGGCATTTATTCCGTCATTTTCAATGACATCATGGGCTTTGAGAAAAGTGCTAACCGTGGAGTAAACGTAGAAGACGTCAAACTGGCCCTGAAGGGACATGTGAAAGACGGTTACCAGGTACGATCATTTGAACTCTTGACATTGACATAAGTTAGCCTGACAAACGTGGCCACCTTCCTGAACCACATATTTATAAAACAATATGCTCTTGTGCCTCAGCTATTGATTAATTACTTAATTAATTAAAGGGAGCCTGTGGAGTTTTCTTGCAAACAAGCAAAAGTTATATTCATTGTCACCCAGCAGAATGTATTGTGTGTCTACTTGATGTTGACCAAATGTGATAAAACACTTGAATTTTCATACAAGTTTGCATCCTGCATTGTTTACATCCATGTTTGGTCCTGCAGTGAGCAGTCTTCTTCTTTCCTTTACGTCGCTACATTTCTGATGCTTTACTGCCACTTAGATCAGTGGAACAGTATGAAACTATTGACTGGAACATGTATCACATCACCAGCACACACACACACATGCATCATCTGTGGCACAAACAACAAAATAGGACCCCTAAAACTGCTCTACAGCACTACAATGGTCAAAAACTCCACAGGCTACCTGTTATTTTGTTTTTGTTTTTTTGTTTTTTTTACTATTTTGATTTAAACACATTTGAACATTGCTCAGTTTAAAAAATCATTATTTGATTGTATGTTATTGTTTTCCAGTTCAAGCCTGAACAACAAATCGCCAAGAATGATGAATATTACAACTCATCTCCCACTCTGGATGACAGAGTTCATGTACTGGTTTCTGTTCTTCCTGCTGATACTTTATCTGTAATGAGTGACGAAGATGTGAAGAAGATGAGAGAAGTCAGACTGGTAGCCAGTGACATGGGTAAGAGCAGACATCACAATGGTTATACTCTGTTTGGTTGCATGTTGGATTTTATTAATCAAAAGCAAAGTGAATGCTTAAAGTGACATTCCAACCCAGAACGATAATTTACTTAATATGTACTCACCCCCTATGCTGATGTGAGGATGGGTGAAGATCTTCAGTTCACAAAAGAATCCTGGAGTTTCAGCAGACAACAGGGTTGCAGCTAGTGGCAGTGAATGGAGAACACAGATAAAATGTTTTTAAAAAAAGAACACAAAACAAACACAAAATGTCTCCATCCTGCTCATGTGGTGTAATCCAAGTGCCTGTGAGCTGCGACATTAAAATTTAACCACAAAAGATCTTTTAATCTTTTAATGGATGCACATGCGAAAATACTGCAAGATATATGAAGTCTCATGATACATCGACTGCATGTTTACATGCTACCTGGGAGGCTACAGTTGACATTTCGGCTAAAAACATGGTGTAAATGGCATCTTTTGTAGTTAAATTTTAATGTCACGGCTCACAGACACTTGGATTACACCACACGAGCAGAATGGAGACATTTTGTGTTTGTTTTGTGTTATTATTTTTTTTAAACATTTTTTCTGTGGCCACCTTTCACTGCAATTGTACTGGATTTGGCTGCAACCCTGTTTTCTGCTGAAACTCCAGGATTGTTTTATGAACTGAAGATCTTCACCCATCCTCACATCAGCATAGGGGTGAATATATATATTGAGTGGATTATCGTTGTGGGGTGGAATATCACTTTAAAATACTGATTTGGTTTGTGTATCTGCAGAGATTCCCCAACTGGCTATTATCACCAAAATTGATAAAGCCTGTCCTGACACACAAAAAAACATAAAAGATGCTTACAGGAGCATATACCTGAAGGAACAGGTACGTTTCTACTGGAGATCTGAGTGTTTTTACATTTGCATGTTGTTATAAAGTAATTCAAGTTAAATTTTCAGTATGCCAACACAAAAATCTCCTTTGGTCACCACTTTACAATTGCTGATCAACTGAAATCTTATCTAAAAACCCAGGTCGACAGATGCAACAACATGCTGGGCATTCCATTGAACTGCATCTTTCTCAT
This sequence comes from Lutjanus campechanus, assembly GCA_027495735.1. Taxonomy (NCBI): domain Eukaryota; kingdom Metazoa; phylum Chordata; class Actinopteri; order Lutjaniformes; family Lutjanidae; genus Lutjanus; species Lutjanus campechanus. Next base: position 30,610 of record JAJHUR010139109.1, read on the forward strand.
GAAGAACTATGAGACAGAAATCACCATGAATGACGACATTAGTGTGCTGATACTGAGCGCACTGAGACAGATGATCAACTTTGGAGATGACTACCTCAACAACCTGTAGACTTTGACCTAATACCTCTCTCTCTCATTTATATTCCTATTTGCATGTGGTGTAAAGTGCTTTGAGTGGACAAAAGGATACAAAGATGGTACATAAATGCATAAATCTAAATGTACAACTATTATGAAATATTCAAAGTAATATGATAATATTAATAATAAAGTCAAAATAACAATAAGAGTGGTTTCAGTTTAATTGAAGCTTTCAAACCCAAGTATATTTGCTTAAAGCTACTGTAAACTATAATCCACAAAAGTCCTCTAATGACATAATTTAGTGTGTTAAGTACATATTAGTGAGCATTTACAAGCAATATAAATCAGGCTTAATCCAAATTCAAAATAATGTCATGAAATATTTGTACACTCCCCTGTATTGGGTTTGAAGTGGGCGTGTTTACGCTCTGAGATTTATTATGAAAATTACGCAATTAATTCCAATCAAACCAATCGTTTAAAAAATCCATGTCAGTTGCTATGTGAGTGCAACAAAACTTCTCTTCTCCTGCTGCAGCTGCTTTTTTGAGTCTGAGCCAACTCAACATTATATCACTCCTTTAACACAAACAGTGATTTAACCTGCTGACCAGATCAATATCAGTTTAAGATTACACTATATTTAGAGCATTTTCCCTGTTTTACTTTCCTGGTAGACAGCCTTTACCTTTCACTGACTTGAGACAACAACAAAACACAACAACAACAAAAAATCTGATTGGATAACTCTATTTTGCTTTTTTCAGGACAGCAGCCTTTTCATTGCTGAAGAAAAGTCAATGGAAAATTAAATGAATGAGGAATGAGAAGAGAATAGCATAATAATCAAATGAAATAAATCAGATTTAATATGTTTAAATACAACATTTGAAATACTGATATGTTAGGCATTGTGAAATATATAATTCTAACAGTATGAACAATTATACAACCATGAAATAAAAATGTGGTAAAATCTGTCTGTCTTTGTGTCTTTATCTCACATTCATTCAGCTGCAGCTGACAGAAGCTCACAGTCATGTAGATTGTAAAAAGAGGTGTGAAATGTGTGATTTCAGTCCAGAGCCCCTCCCGACTTCAATGGGGCCCCAAGTAAAATTCTGCTAAGGGGCCCCTCTAACTGCCCAGAGAGCCATGTAAACCAACTGCCACACAGTCACACTTGACAGTCCAGTGCTCCTACTACAGTCCTCCCTCCTGTTTGTTCAGTTTGCTCCACCTGTCAGTCAAAGAATAAGTAGATCTATTTAGAACAGACTGAGGTACAAAAAAATAATATTTATTGAATAGAATATTTTGTGTAAAATCTTCAGAGAAGTGAATATTGACATTAACATAAATAAGACATTTTAGAGAAGATAAAATGTAGAAAATACTCAAACATAACACTGAGCTTTGTGTCTAACACCCAGTAATTAGTCAGTTAATTGATTTTAACTTCAATATTTAATCAATTATCAGTCACTGTCAGTCCATTAATGTCCGTCTTACATTACTCACTCCTCACATCCCCCTTCCGAACCCCATCCCTCTCCCTCCATCACTCATCCTCGACCCTTTCCCTTCATCCCGCATCCCTCACCCTCGACCCTCTCCCTTCATCCCTCACCCTCGACCCTCTCACCTCATCCCGCATCCCATTTCCCTCATCCCGCCGTCCCCTTCCCAACTGCTACTCCATTATTCAAGTTCTCCTCATTCCATCTTTACCAATAAACTGTTAATACGCAAATTCACATTGGCGTGGTCTTTGTTAGTGAATTCAGAGTTGTAATCAGTGTTAGACAGTAAGTAAGTACATTAAAGTGATACTCCACTTTACATGATAACCCACTCAGTATGTACTCAAACACAAAATGTCTTGCGGACACTTGGATTACACCACACCACACTGGTCACAGAGGTATGGCTTTTCTCCAGTGTGGACATGCTGATGAGTCTTTGGCATTTACTATTGGCATTTACTTACTCCCCTCTTTCAAGCATGTAAAAGAACCTACCATGGCCGACTGTAGAAATATGGCGGTGCAACCTCGAAGAGGACCTGCCCCTTATGTGGATTTTATTGTATTTTCAGGTAATTATACACTAATGAAAACATATTTATGAATATTGCACCACACAGTGCCAATAAATCCATTCATTCTGGAACTGAAATGGGATTTGTAGACAACAAAAATATGAAATATAGTTTGTTTTATCCTCCTTAAAAGTAGCCTTTTTAGTGCAGGACACTCCAGTAACTGAAAAAAAAACTTCTGAGGTCGGTCTGTCCTGGACTGCTCTCTGCTCATCAATCTGTCTGTGTGATAAATGAGGTAAAAGTCTTCATGTGGCAGTAAAATGTTCCCTGTCAGTGTCATTATATCTGATGTTTTTGGATTAATGTTATTTCATTAATGTTGCTGTTTACTGCTGTAGATGTTTAAGGTTGAGCTCATTTTATCTACTTTAGAGGCCACTGTTGGCTGGTTTAATCTACAGCAATGCATCATGGTCTATAAGACAATTAATAATAATAATAATAATAATAATAATAATAATAATAACTTAGATTTATATAGCACCTTTCAAAACACCCAAGGACGCTTTACAAAACAGAGGCAAAGCAAATGAAAACAACAGACAAGAGAACAAACAACACAGCTTAAAGAGAAACCAGCCTAGCTAACCAAGACCAAATGCCAGAGTAAACAGATGTTTTTTGAGAGATGATCTGAATGAGTCCAGGGTAGGGGCATGGCGTATCTCAGAGGGGAGGGAGTTCCAGAGGGTGGGGGCAGCAACACTGAAGGCTCGGCCCCCAAAGGTGCGTCAGCTGGTGCGAGGGACGACGAGCAGACCCATGCCAGTGGACCGTAGACTCTGGGATGGAGTGTGATGGTGAAGGAGATCAGATAGGTACTGGGGAGCCAGGGAGTGGAGGGACTTGTAGGTGAGGAGGAGGAGTTTGTAGGTGATGCGGAATTTCACTGGGAGCCAGTGGAGGTAGATGAGTGTGGGGGTGATGTGCTGCCAGGGCTTGGAGTGGGTGAGAACCCTGGCAGCTGAGTTCTGGACGTACTGGAGCCTCTCCAGGGTCTTACTGGTTGCCCCGACCAGGACTCCATTGCAGTAGTCCAGACGGGTGGTAATGAAGGCGTGGATGAGTGTCTCGGTTACTGTATCAGTGAGTGACGGCCGGAGTCTGGAAATGTTCTTGAGATGGAAAAAGGCAGATTTGGTGACGGATTTGCAATGTGAGTGGAAGGAAAGGGTGAAGTCCAGAATGACGCCCAGGTTACGGACTTCAGGGGATGGGGAGATGGAACAGCCATCGACCTGGAGGAGGAAATCCCCAACCTTCCGGAGCAGAGCCTTGGGTGCCACAACCAAGAGCTTGGTTTTTCTGCTGTTGAGTTTAAGTAGGTTAGCTGACATCCAGGATTTTATATCTTGAAGGCAGTTGACAAGAGACTGGGGGGGGAGCTGTGTATCTCTAAAGTCAGAGAACAGCCTTTTCTCAGCTTCGAGGATTAAAAAGTGCAGTATTTGCCTCTGGGATGTAGTGTAGAAGCGTAAAGTTATTTCACTACATGTGGAAGAAAAAAAAACAAAAAAACAAACAAACTCCTCGATCCGCCCCTGGAAGCAAGTTTAGCAGATCTCAGTAGCTGCTGACTCTTTTTTTTTTTAAACTGACTGAATTTCATGATGATTTAGTGGTTAAATTTCTACAATAAACGAGGAGAACACATTTTATGTCAACACACAATCTTTCTATCTGCTTTACAGTTTGCTGCCTGGCCTGAGAACTTGGTGAAGTGATTGACAAGATTTTGGTCAATAATTAAGATTTGTAATCTGCTGTAATGGAGAAAAATGTGGACGAAATTTGATATCTCTGATTTATACTCCTGAGCATGAAATCACACCTTATCAGCGTGCTTTCCCTGCCAGCAGCAGGTACTCTGTTACACAACTGGTCACATCATGTCACTCCTACTGCGACATTCACACATTCACCTCACAGCATTAATGGTGTGGTCCAGATTAAACCCCCCCTCATCAGCCCAACTCTACTCACCTGTTTGCACAGCTGTAGCTCATCTCATCAGCCTGGCATATAAGCTCCTCCAGCACTCTCACTCCTCGCCAGATTGTTTTACTATGCAAGACTCTTAAGCGTTCATTCATTGCCTGACCTCCTGGTGCCGACCCTGCCTGACCCCGACCTACTCTTCTCGTCTGCCTCCCGGTGAACCTACCTGCCTTCTGTCTCTGACCACGTGTTCAGCCTCAGCGTCTCCAGCTTCAGTCGGCTCTCCTGGTTTCGACTCTTCCGCCTGGCCACGACTCCTCCAATGCTCGCCGCTCGTCAACTCTAAACACCGTGCTTCGACGGCCTCACTCACAGTAAGCCCCTTCCCTTTTATCCCGGCCGCTGAAGGACAGAACTTTACGGGTCCGAGGGTGCACGTCCCCCTCCTCGGTCCTGCGGCCGGGTTGAACTCTTCCCCTTTCTCAAGCCAGAAAGCCAGAGACTATGTGTGGGCTGTCAGCCTGAAGTTTGAACTGAATGCTAAGCTCATTAGCCTGCTGAAGCTCTTGTTTTACTGCTGTGTTAATAAAAGTCATTACCAACTGTTCCTGAGCTCTGGAGTGCTGCATCGGGGTCCAATACACACCCGTTACACCCACCTCATCATTTTCACAACAAATGAGTCATTCCTCTCTTGTTCCAAAAATATGAAATTGGGGTCATGATGTAAAACCTTAACCAACAGATTTTTAAAGATTTTCTTTACAGTTAAAACCTTAGCAGTAAGACTGTAAATAAGTCACCAGTTTGTCCCATTATTATACAATTGTACAATTTAACCATCATATAGAATATTATGTAAAGTAGACAGCTTTGTTACTAAAATACAATTTTCCAGTCAAAACAAAATGCACAAAGTTAGAATGAAGTCAAAATTACACCTATACTCTGTGTAACAACAATGACAATCAATGTTTTCTCTGGTATTTCAGTTTTTCTTTTTCAGGGAAAGAATTAAAAACTGATGACTCATCCTTTGCCTTTGCTGCTGTGGCTTTGACAGTGTAAGTAAACCAACCAAATTGCATGCATATGAATATTATTGAGACAGTTTAATGACCTTTTCCACATCATCTTTTGCTTGCTACTTTATTGATCGAGTACAGATCAGATATACTTTCTATACTGTGTTAGTGCACTGGTGACTGGTGTTTTCTCCAGTGTGGACATGCTGATGAGTCTTCAAATGTGGTAACTGCCTGAAACTCTTCCCACACTGGGCACAGATGTATGGTTTTTCTCCAGTGTGGACCCGCTGATGAACCTTTAACTGTGTTGAGTGACTGAAACTCTTCCCACACTGGTCACAGGGGTATGGCTTTTCTCCAGTGTGGACCTGCTGATGAACCTTCAAATCTGATGGATGCCTGAACCTCTTCCCACACTGGTCACAGAGGAATGGCTTCTCTCCAGTGTGGACACACTGATGAGTCTTCAAATGTGATCGCTGCCTGAAACTCTTCTCACACTGGTCACAGACGTATGGCTTTTCTCCAGTGTGGACCCGCTGATGAACCTTTAACTGTGTTGAGTGACTGAAACTCTTCCCACACTGGTCACAGGGGTATGGCTTTTCTCCCGTGTGGACACGCTGATGAACCTTCAGACCTGATGGGTGACTGAAACTCTTCTCACACTGGTCACAGGGGTATGGTTTTTCTCCAGTGTGGACATGCTGATGAGCCTTCAAATCTGATGGCTGCCTAAAACTCTTCCCACACAGATAACAGAGGTATCGCCTCTCTGGAGTGTGGACACGCTGCTGTTGGACCAGCTCACCTCTCTTCTTCTCACCTCCATCATGAGGTCTATCTGGGTTTGTGCAGGTCTGTTTACACAAAGCAACAAAAAAACAAATGGTCAGAGAGAGCATGAACTTACATTTGTGCATTTCTCTTGGTTGGTTAGTAGACTGAGATCATAGCGGCAGCCACATTAAATTATCCTAAATTTCAGACTTTTGTCTCAGGTTCTCAAAGTTGCAGGACTGGGAGAACGGCCTTTGAATGTCTCGGGACTCAGGAGTAAACAGCGAAAATGACAAGTTTTGAAATACAGCCATATGTGTTGGATCCCAAATCCAATCTGGAGGTACAGACTGGACAGCCTGAAGTTTCTCCAGAACAGAGGTTACTTCATGACGTCTCTGAATGGTAGGCGTAGCTTGTTATTGTCATTACCTGTTTACCTGTGCAGCGTAAGTATGGATTTAGTTTTCGGCTAATCCAGCTTCGTACTGGCTCATGTTGACAAGCAGTACAGTGTGAAGTGCCGTAGACAGACAAACGCAGAGGTATTTTTCTTTGGCTGGCCGGGAAAAAGCAACTCTATCCACTTATGCCTGGTGCTTGCCTCTTTAGGAAAGCTAAACAAAGTTAACTTTCCCTCACACCAGAACAAACATTTTCTGGGAGCCCATTGCTCAAATGTGCTAACACTGTGAAATCGTTGTAGACAGCAGAGCAGCGCACAGCGATACAACTTCCCAAGCAGAGCAGGGGAGAGGGCAGGCTTAGAGCATATGCCGGGGCATTCCCATATAAGTAAGTCTGGCACGGATTCACGTCAATGCGACCTCCAGTTTAAAAAAATTTGGTAAAACACAGCGTGCAGAGCCGTCCAAAACAGCGTGCAGGGCTCACTTTCAAATGCACGAACCTCATTTATTTGATGCGTTGGCATCGTTTAACACAAGTATCCAACATTGTAACAACATTTATAGGTCAGAAAAGAGGAAAAACCATAATAGTTCCCCTTTAATCTCAGGGTTAAAATAAAGTTTATGTTAATAAACAGTTTTCTTCAGATTACAGTTTTACCATCTTATCCAAAAAAATGAAGAGACAACCCACATCAGGCTCACGACACTCTGTGAGACACAGGCACACAGCCTGTGATGCTGTAGTCACTTCCTGTTTACATCTTTGATTATTTTTGATTGGAAGGCACTTTTCTGTTTCCGTGGAAACCAGTTCATTTATTTAAAGTTAAAGTAACTTACCTCTGCCGATGAACTCATTTTGCAGCTGGTGTTGCTCTCCTCTTCAACCAGATGTTCCTCCATCTGTGAATCAACTCTGACAAAATCAAATAAAGATAGTTAGTCTGTAGAACCTCCCCAAAAAAACTGCAATAATAACAGCAAACATGATGAGGCACCTGTATAAATTAAATTATGTTTTTTCTTGACCTTGAAACCAGTAGTTTGACTGAAAAGACTCATTACTAGCTAGGCACTTGTCAAAGTTAGTTAGCCTGGTTAGTTAGTTCGCCTGGATTTAAATTTTCTTGATGATACACTTCTCTAAACTTTAACTATGGACCATAAACAGCTGATGAAACAGCTGAAGAAAGATTATTTTCTCTTACCGTCAATGTGTGAATAAATGTTGATTATCTTCTGCAGGTTAATCTTCTGCCGGTCTTCAGGTCTTCAGAGAGGTTTGACAGATGCACTGATGGTCTCCATGGCAACCGAGGCTGAATCCAATTCAAAAGGTTCCAAATCCCAAAAAACAGTTTCAAAAGTAAATCATGGAGCAGTCCGAGCAATAACAATATTAGAATCCTGATCTTTTTGCAAAATTCTGCAGTGAGTAAAGGTTTAAACACATTTAGAAATGAATGGGAAAAATCAGACCAGGAAAAAATGCACAAAAGTTTGATGAAAATACATTTAAATGTCTTAAAAATTTTATTGAAAATGAAAAGAACAAATGGTCAATGGAAACCATGAAAAAATAAACAATC
>JAJHUR010139110.1:0-29177 GCA_027495735.1 Lutjanus campechanus
ACAGACAGTAGATGAGGACATGTTGGACGAACCAACATTCATAATGTGAGACGACTGAACATTCATACTGACAAACAGACTGATGAAGGAGTTCAACACACAGCTCTTGTGTTCAGGAACAGACATTCAATTAAAGAGAAAGACTCAATCATTAGTGAAGAACAGGAGGGATTAAATGTTAAGACTATAACACGATTAGTTGAATTTTACATGAGCTTTTAAGGGCTGCAACTCATCGATCCATCAGCTGCTTATAGTTAAAATGATCATTTGTTCAGTCTATAAAATGACAGAGCTTGAACAGTCAATCTGCAGAAAAGTCAATGGCAACAATTTTTTATTGTTTAATTTGTTTAATTAAGCAAAAACACTAAATATTTCGGTTCCAGCTTCCCAAATAAAAGGATTTGCTGCTTTCATCCGTTTTTATGTTGCTGTAAAGTGAACATCTTCGGGTTGATCGGACAAAACAAGAGTTTAAGATTTTAGCTCTAAAACATGCAATGAAATTCTTTTGACTGAACAATTAATTGATTTATGGAAAATTATAAAGCTGGACATCTTATATGATGCACAGCCCCCTTGAATAAACCATTCTAGATGAGGAAATGATACAAACTTCAGAAAATTATGCATAAATAACTTACATTTAGGTTAAGTCTGCACGATATGGTACAAAAAACATCAAATTGCGATTATTTTAACAGATATTTCAGTTGCAATATGATTCACACACAAGGAATACTGCACTAATAAATTGGCAATTATTAGTTGTTGGGCTGACTGTGCCAGTTGGAAAATGTGAACATATTGCCAATAATGGAGTTGTTTGTTTTGTTTGACAAACAGTCCAAAACCCAAATGGATTAAATTTCCCACCATTTAAAAACAGAGAAAAGCAGCAAATCTTTGCATTAGTACAGATGCTTACCATTGCTTAAAGTAGTAAATAAATCAGCTTGAAAGGTGCTGACAGCAAAACAAATGCCTAAATCTGTCGACGACCTTGTGTTCAGCACAGACTAAATGAACTAATGGCCCTTCTGTCTGATGAAGTGATTACCTGGATATTGACTGAGGCATCTTGGTGGCTGCAGCCGAGTCTTTGTCGCTCCAGTCTTTGCTGCTGAGCGGGTCGGACAGGGGGTCAGTCGGCTGAGGTTTAGAGTCCAGTCCAGTTCCCGCGTCTTCACCTCCAGCCAACCCGTCCACTACCGCATCGCCCCCGTCCTCTGAACTCCACCTCCCAGAGTTCTTAGCTGAAGTCCTCTCCTCCAGTGAGGCTTTGTGATTCGAGTCGGGACGAGTGGTTGAAGAGGAGCTGGGGATGAGGGGGGCGGGACCCTCCGAGCCTTCGCCACATAACAGCTGGTCTATAGTGCACGCCCCTTTGGCCGCTCCCCCTTCAGATCCAGATCCGGCTCCTTCGCTGCCCCTCTCTGCCCCCTCTCCTGCATCGCTCCCGGGCTCCAGAGTTCCTCGGCTCTCTGAAGGGGAGACCACAGACCCCAGAGGAGATCCCGAACCCTCCGGCTGGGGGACAGGCTTCAGGAGTAGGGAGACCTCTGCGCTCTTCAGCAGGAGGCCCAGGCAGACGGTGAAGGGCTGGTGGTCTGAGGTATGCTGGGAAGGATCCTTGCGGTCTTTCTTGGAGCCCATCTCCTCCAGGTCCTGCTGTAGTGTCTGCTGCAGTGCTTTCATGCTGCGCTGGAGAAGCATCAGGAACACATACTGACGGTGGCTCACCTGACACACAGAACAGAGAGGTTATTACAACATATTGTGAAAATTAGTGATATAATGGATCATTTGTGATTATTACATGGCTCTTTGTGTCTGTAGTTATGCAGAACACTCCATTTATCATGCAATAATAAAAATAAAAGAATGAATAAACATACCTGAGCACTTAAATGCTTCTGCACATGCACCAATATGTGCACACCTGCATCTTTACTAGACGATGACAAAGAGGAGGAGGAGGAGGAAGGCAGACTGTCCAATGAGAGGCGTTTATGGAGTCCGTTACTGGGCGGCGGTGTAGCATCGTTGCTGTGAGACGACGTTGGTGCACCTTCAGTGCTGTAATACTCCTTTAACAATCGTTTCCTCTGCAGACGCGCGACAGCCTCTCCAGACGTGCTCCTGGACAGACCTGGTCCGGCAGCGCTTTTGAGCCTCTCCTGGTGCTGGACTATCTTCCCAGGCTGACACGCCCACACGGTGAGGGGGAAGGAGTCCACGAAGGGCTGCGGCCGCCCTTTGCCCCCGCGGGTGCCTTCATAGTCCACCCAGAACTGAGCAAAGTGCAGCGACCAAAAGTCTGTGGCGGCCGGCATCTTGAGGGCGTCCGTGCCCATCGTCGGCACCACCAGGCCCCGGTAGATGTCGTGGAGTTTAGTGTCTTGTTCGTGAGCGTGGCGCTGGAAGACGGGATGGAGGAGGGGTAAGGAGGAGGGGGATCGAGGGAATGAGGAGAAATTGGGAGAGAAGAAGGGCTCCTCTTCGAAGGCCTGCAGCAGGGCCTCGAGGTGGGAGCGGGTGCAGTTAGCCGGGTGCCGGGTGTTCGTGGCCACCATTTCCGACGTCTGCACCGAGATGGAACGAGGCAGATCAGCGGGGCAGGAGGCGTCCCGATCGGTGGGAATCACCAGCTAATGGAGAGATGAAACCACAAAATCAGCATAAATACCAGCGAATACATCCAAATATAGTATTTTAAAACATTAAAGTAAGCATTTTAAATGGTTTTAAACATGTATTATTGAAAATGCATTAATAAGTCGACATGTTTGCAGCCTTACCTTGAGCATGAGGCCATCAACCTTGATGTCAACGTGCTCGTCGGGTTTCTGCGAGTCGCTGAGCTTGTAGATCTCCATGAACTGCTCCAGACTCTGTCTGAGGTCGAGGGCGAAAAGGTTGATCCACACGAGGCTGCGAGGATCCAGAACCAGCTGCAGGGCGTTCAGCTGGACGTACAGGTTCGGACACGGGACTAGAGGAGCAGGGAATAAAGTGGAAGAGAAATATGATGTCATGGTGTTTTGCAAAAAAAAACAGAAGCCTCTAACTGTTCTTATGTTTCCTAATGGAGAGAATTGGTGACAACTCCGTAACATGAATTAATTGGGCGATTTCTGATTCAGAGCACTGATTGTATTTCAGAAAATCAATGTCCTCTCAGCCTCACAGCAGTCAATGACTTCCCCACAGCTGAACAGATCCAGAAGGGAGGTGAGAGACATAAGGTCGCTGCCAAAACGTAGACCGGGTGTATAAAAAACAGCTACTTACACAGATAAGATTACAAGATTAATGTTTCTAAAGCGAGCCGCTACTATCTTGAGGGTTAAACACAGAAGTCTTACTGGGGTAGTCTTTTCCATCAGGGAAGTAGTACTCTGTGAACTCCACGTGAATGGCTGGCATCTCTGGGGGAAGGTACAAAGACTTCTTATTGCAGGAGATCATGGTCTTGGGGCTGGAGCGACGCTGGTCTGCTGTTGATACCTACAACACACAAAAAGACACAGAAACTATCATTAAAAGTTAGTCGTAAAGATGAATTAAATGAATGGTTTGGATTATTTAATGTAGGGTTGTATGGGGTACTTATTGTTACCAGATGAGGGGTTTTCAACTGTGCATGTTAAAATGGGCTTGGGCGGGTTGACAGAATTTGGGTTGGTTTACTTTGGTTTTCAAATACATTAAACATCACAGTATGTTTAAAAATATACTCATAAATTGTATTCCCTAGTTGTGCAAACACATCTAGTCATTCAGCACAACTGTGATATGACAATTTTTCATTTATTCTGCTGAGAGGAGATCTGCAGATATCAAATCTGTATTTTCATTTGAGCAGAAACCGCTTGCAACATTACAGCATCATTATTTTTGTGGCTTTATGACTTTTCGCTCTCCCTCTTCATGCATGTCTGTGGAAACACTTAAATTTGGCCTAGCCTACTGTCAAGGCTTGTTGCAGCTAACCAAGTTATATAAAACCCTGTTATTTTCACTAGTTGTGCTGTCCCTTTAATGTTTCTTTTATTTTAAGGCACGAGGCAGAAATGGAAAGAAGTTCTATCGTTGCATTGTAGCTTCTATCTGCAATCTGCCCACTTGTGAACATTGTTTTTCTGCCTCTCCAAACTGGGTGCATGTTCACCGCCTACTGATAAGTACCTCATACAACTTCACATTAAATGATCCAAACTATCCCTTTAAGTCTCAGTGATTCCATGTACGCAGATCTGTAAGCCAGAGTGTGTATTTGTATTGACCTGGTAGATGCTGAAGTCAGCCATCCTGAGAACAACAGAGCTGGACATGAGCTGCGTCTTGGGGCTGTGAGGGGGAGGAGGACTGAAGGAAGAGGTGGACGAGGTGTTTATCTTACCTGCAGAGAAAGAAAGACAGAAGGAAAGGACAGAGAGAGGAAACAAAAATGAAAACAGAATGACAAAGAGGGAGACAAACAGAGCGACCACTCAGTTCTCCGAAGAGAGACCTCGGTGCCTTTCAAAAGGTGTGTATCACCGCACCCAGCTGTGCGCACACACACCGTGGTACCTGGCTCTAGGCACCAGCAGCACTGGGCCGGAGGTTGTGTGTGTGAGCTCCACTCTACGAGTCCTCCATCTGCCTCCCTAAGCCCTACTCCTCCTCCTCCTGCTCTCTCCTGACTTCCTAGAGGCCCATACACATCGTCCCTAAGGGACACTGGAGGACAGAAAACCCACAGGGATGATGTGCTGCGTGTGTGTGCCAGTAGATACAAACAAAAATACACACCCTGAATAAGCTGTGTTAGACCTGACATTCAACGTGTGTATAGGCGTGTGTGTTTACCGTGTTGTGGGGAGGTGTGCGCAGGGGGCGGGCCTTGCTGGTCTCGAACGGTGGTCTTTAACATCTCCACATTGGACTTGAACTCATCGAGCAGATTGCGTGCCCAGCCCTCTCTGGTCTTGGTGGCCTCGCTGTAGTGCATCCAGTGGACACAGCTGTCACCTGGAGACGTCAGCGAGGAGGAGAATTGGTACACATAGTCGTGCGTCCATCAGTTGTTTGATGGATGAACTTGGTACAGGACCAATATGAGGAAAAAACTTTAAAAACTTGAGAACATTTCAAAGAAACATGAAGTAGAAGACTTGTACAGGCTGTTTTGTACAACAATTTTATTGGTAAGAAATTTCAACACTGACTTCACACTGACTTCACTGACTTAGTAACTTAAAGCTACTAAAAGGAACATAATCATATTTTATTCATTTTAGAGGCCCCTGTGGACAAAAGAGGTAGTGTTTCCTCCATTATTACCACAAAATATAGCATCAAAAATAAAATGATCTAAATAAAAACCTCCTTCTGCTTCTTCTTTTTAGCTGGTTAATGTACTACTCATGTAAACATGGCATCGATCTCGCGAGACTTCGTATATATCCTAATGGCCACACGTGCCAAAGTCTCGCGAGATTGACGCCATGTTTACATCTTACCGGCTACGTGCAACAGCTGACATTTCGGCTAAAAACATGGCGTAAATGGCGTCTTTTGCGGTTAATTTTTAATGTCGGGGCTTGCAGACACTTGGATTACACCACACAAGCAGGATGGAGATATTTTGTGTTTGTTTTGTGTGCTATTTTTAACGTTTTATCCGTGGTCTCCATTCACTGCCATTGTACTGGATGAGGCTGCTACCCTGTTCCTCCCAAAACTCCAGGATTGTTTGGTGAACTGAAGATCTTCACTTATCATCACATCGGCATAGTGGTGAGTACATATAAAATGGCTTAATCTCACATAGTGTAGTATCACTTTAAAATGAGGTGTCAAGATAATAATCTGAATTTCCTGAAGTCTGCATAGGAGAAGTTACAAGAAACCGACCTAGCTGCTGCTCTAAATCAGTATGATGTGACACAACAGCAATAAAACTTGCAGGTGTTTGCAGTGAGTTTATAGTGAGAACGCTGGTAGAATTACATAGTAGAAAATATGTTGCAGTGACTTCAGTGTAAGGTAGTGATCGCGTCACTGCAGGACTCATACCTGCTCTGTGGAAAGGGTAGTAGTCCAAAGTGATGGAGCTGAAGGAAAGCTGCATGGCTCCTCCTGTTATCCTCTTATTAATCACTGCACAGAGGGAAGAAAGATGGAAAAAATTTGCTCGCAAAGAAGTATTAAAATTACAAGAAATGGAGGCACAGTATATGTAGATGTGTGTACGTGCTACCTTTGTCCTTAGCGTGGATGTCGTCACATATGTGCAGGTCGAGGTGTGTGATCTGGAGGTGGTGGGACGTCTCACAGACGTCGTAGGCGCTGAACAGCTTGGCCATGGTTGCACTCTGGTCAGCTGCTGTGGACGCCTGCTGGGTGCGCACCTGCTGGGCTGAGGGGGGCGCTGACGACACCTGGTGAACACAGATTTATACATGAAAAAGTATCATTAGTGTTTAAGTTTTAGACCCTGATTTGTTGTTACTGATACTCGTGATAGTGGTCATTGCTTTTTTCAGCCTGTTGTTATATTTAGTCTTGGAATATTGTTGATGAAGGTTTGGTGTTGGTTCAGGTTATTTGTGGGGTTGTATGAGGCACTTATTGATAGTGTGTTAACTACAGTAGATGTCGATTGGCATAACCCCAGTTTGGAGAAGCAGAAAGGAGTCCCAACATGGAAGCTAAGCAATGAACTGTTGTGGACAGGGTCAAAAAACAAAAAGCTGCTTTACTTTACAGCTGTTATACAAGCCAAATATCGCTTTCTTCAACCAAACTCCATGGGCAAAATCACAAATTTTACCTCACAGAACACAGGAGTTGCCGGTCTGTTGCTGCCTCGATCTGTTTGTTTGTCTGTGTTATTGTGTGACTTTGGGGAGAAAGACTTATCCTTTTAAAATACTTAAGTCACACAACAACCAAAACAAACTAACAGAACGAGGCAACAGTAGACCAGCAACTCTCATGTTCTGTGAATTAAAATAACTGATTTTGCCCATGGAGTTTGGTTGGTTTGGAGAGATCGATATTTGGCTTGTATGATGGCTGTGTCCTGTCGGCAAAAGCCGACAGCAAAGTAAAGCTGTGAAAATATTCAAAATATAGCATACACTTAAAATGATGTAGACTTTTTAGATGCAGCTTTTATTAAGTGGCTAAAAAACCTTTTGTTGCTAATGCTGTCCACAAAAGTTCATTGATTAGCCCTTCTCTGCTTCTCCAAACTGGGGGCGTGCTGACGACATCTAATGTACCACCTCGTACAACCCCACTTCAATTAATGTCAACCAACCTAGGTTTTTGTTTGTCTTGTAAAATTTTCCCTTACAGAGAAATAAACTATCTAGTTCAATGAACTGCTGAATCATGCAAAACTCAATTCTTCCAGCAGAGGGCGCATCACACCAAGCTACAGAAAATACAATGACCACTGTATGCGTCGTGGGACGTGCGTGTGTGTGAATTTGTGTGGGCGATCAATGTACATTCTGTAAGTGTTGAAGAGGCAAAAAATAGAGCAGAGTGAAAGACATTGACAGCGACAGACACAGACGAAGATGTTGTAGGCAGATAGACGCCATATGGCATCAGGGGTGACACAGACAGGGGCAGACATGATTTCCATGGACACAAGGACAAACTATCAGACCATGACGAGGCTTATCCACAGAGGGTGGAATTAGGGCATGGACAGGGAGAGGGAGGGGGAAATGTTAAAAATGTGAAAAAAGGGAAAGGGACACAGGCAGAGAGGGAGAAATCAACATTTACTAAGGGTGAGAAAATAAAGAAAATGTGAAATGTGTCCTTTATATGTGGATTAAGTCCGTGTATTTGTCATGTGAGCACCTGGTCTTCCGTGGCCATGCTCTTCCTCTGCTGGGCAGACTTTTCCATGGCCTCGCTCAGAGACTTGGCATACTGCACCATGGCTTTGAGCTGGGAGTCGGTCAGCACCCAGAGCAGGTCGTCCAGGATCAGAATCAGCTTGGAAGCCACCACGTTGCAGTCCTTAATCTACATCAAGCACAGCCAGTTGGTATAAACATGCATTATGCAGGTGGAGGTAGCCTGAGAGCTCCCATTAATGTAACACGACACTCAAAGGGAAATTCTCCTATTGTGTGAAGGCTACGTTTATAACTGGTACAGACTATGAATACAAAAACACCTACAGCACACAAACATGTTCTTTAATCACTTTTTTTTTTTTTTACAATATAACTACAATGACAGCATATCTGGGAGGGTTAAAGGGATAGTTCAGACTATTTGATGAGACTCTGTATAAGATACTTATTGATAGTGTATTAACAACAGTAGATGTTGTTCAGCACATCACCAGTTTGGAGAAGCAGACAGGAGTACCAGAACACTAAACAATGTACTGCTGTGGACAGGGTTAACAACAAAAGGTATTTTTGCTACTTAACCACCTAAAAACAATGAATGAGTATAATATTTTTGTTGCTTTAATTGGCTAATTGACAGCATTTTCTGATGGGAAACCCTCTGTTATATAAGCCAAATATTACTCCCTCCAAACCAACCAAACTCCATAGGCGAAATCAGTAATTTTACTTCTCCAAATACAGGAGTTGCTGGTCTGCCACTATCTCGATGTGATAGTTTGTTTGTGTTGTTGTGTTACTTTGGTGAATCCAAACTTAATTTCTAAAACACCAAAGTCACGAAATAACAGAATGAGGCAGCAGCAGATCAGGAACTCCCATTTTCTGCAAGGTAAAATTATTGATTTCGCCAATGGACTTTGGTTGGTTTGGAGAGAGCGATATTTGGTTTCTCCTCCTCTCTGCTTCTCCAAATTGTAACCCCACTATAAATAATTCAAACTATCCTTTTAATTTGTCTGTGTTTTGTGATAAATCAGCATTTCTGTAAAAGCCTAAAGAAACAAACAGGGCTAATTACTTTCACAGACTCCACACAAGAGTCTTTGTGCAATTTATGCTGCATAATATCAAATCTCCATATCTCCAGAACAGACATTAGTAGTGTTTTTTTGTTTAAATGCACACTAGCAGTTTGATGAATCGCTGCTGTTGGCCCTGCAGCCTGTGAGCCCACACAGAGGGATTATTGTTCACAAAGGATGTGAGGATGTTGCTTCGAGCAGTCTGGGTTTCAGTCCTGGTCCAACACTTTTCCTAAAGCGAATGTCTGAAGCAATTCAAAGGATGTGTGTGTGTGTGTGTGTGTGTGTGTGTGTGTGTGTGTGTGTGTGTGCAGAGGTTGTGACTTTCTCATTGTCCGTCATTTTGACAGACATGGTCGTAAAACTTTTGTCATTCACTGTATTATTACCTGTCTTTTTTATTTATGTTTTGGAGACTTTTACGCCTTTATTTGATAGTAGATTCACTCATTTTATTTTCTTAAAGATAATGAGATATAGCCTATTTAAAGTTGCCATTAACTCAAAATTGATGTTTAAGTGTTCAGGAAGAGTGAGCTCAAAGGGGCGTAACACACAGCACTATTGGCTACTGTAGGGCCAATCGATGTCTGCGACAAGTTGCTCTGTTTCTGCCTGTTTTACAGGAAACACATAACCAATAAGCACACTGTGCTAGTTGTTTCATTGGAACTTAACAGCATTTAATTTTCAAACACAACTCAATCACAGTAACATTTAATGTAAAGAACAAACTTATGGATTATGTATTTATAAGGGCATGAAGAGAAAAGGTGAACAGACACCATCCATGTGGTAACTTTTCATGTCAACAGTGGAGCTGCTGGTTGATAAACGTACTTTTAGCGACTTGCTTCTCCTTAATCATCTATCATCCCCTTCAGTCCCTTTTTCTCACCTCACTTATCATCCACATCATAATTTTTTGGGCTCTGTGTTGCCAACTTGGCAATTTCCTCACTAGATGTACCGACTGTCCAGGCCCCTTAGTGCTTTTATTTCTAAAAAAAACAAATTTAGCGACTTATTCAGGCCAACAGGGATAAGAACAGAACTATATTCAAATATATTACATTTGTAATTCATTCCCACGCATGCTGCTCAGAGAAATACAGTCCAGCCAGTCCAGCCTTCAGCCAACAGCACCAAGGTCTCCCTTTACGCAGGCAGTCAGACGTGTGGGGCACAAAGGTTTGAACCTCTCATTCTTTCCCAACAGATCTCAGAGATGTCTAGATATTTAAGATTTTAGGTTTTTAAAAACTTTTTTTTATTGAAATGTGGAGTTTTCAAAGTCAGAGACTGTGGGCCTCCCGTCAGACAAAGCTTGGAAAAAGGCAAAACTATGTGGACCCCCCCTGCCTGCCTCTTACTTTGAAAACCTCTGGCTTAAGATGATCTCGCCAACACTACAACTGACACAACCACACGTTACGGTAGATTATCCTCATTGTTTCAATCTGTCAAAATGACGGAAAGCCTTCAGATTGTTCTGTCATTGTTAAAAAAATTCAGTCGATGGCAAAAAATATTCAGTTAATGCAACCTCTTTGTGTGCGTGTGTGTGTGTGTGTGTCTTACCCGTCTCTTGAGAGTGACTCTGATCTTGGACTGGTTGGTGATGAGGCGAATGGGGGCGCTCAACATCTCGTGCTCGGCGCTCTGAATGGCGTCAGCCTCGATGCGGATCATCTGCCAGCTGATCTCCTTGAACGTCAGGATCTGAACCAAACAGGTATGTTAGTACGATAAAAAAAACTTCATTCTAGTAAACAAAAATAATCAATAAATACGGACCTCTCCCCTCTGAGGGTCCTGGATGCGGGTGAACCGCAGGTCACTGATGCTCCAGCTGGTGTTGACGCTGTAGACCTGCAGCTGGGAGAGCTCGAAGGAGGCGTTGAAGGCCTTGGCACTGATCCTGATGACGATGGAGTTGATGGACAGTGACATTCCCTCTACCACCTTCTCTGCAAACCCATATTCACTGCACAGGAGACAGACGGGGGGACAAGGGTGGAGAGACAGCAAAGTAAACAAGGTGATAAGTCGGACTTAGCAACAGAGGGAGCGCAATACATTATCAATCGTCTGTGGTGTACAAAGAGATTTTGTTTAAAAAGAGAATAAGAAAAAAGGTTGAAATCAACCACTTTATTTATCGAGGCACATTGGTAATAGACTTTTAAACATACATACTGTGTCAAATGTCGATGGTGCAACTGAACAACATATCTGTTAAATGATTGGCTGTTTGGCACGCTCATTTATCAGTGGATATGACGGACTGTATGCGTCTCAAACCAAAACAAATGATAAAACCTGGTCTCTGCTTATGAGCTATGTTGAGAGCCTTTCACTTCCTGTAAATCAAGAAGCAGTAACTGCTATGCATTTAAACTGATTAATTAGAATACATTATGTATTAGGAGATGTCTGTTAACATCTTCCTCTTATGATGCCCAACTCGCACTGCATTTTTACAGTGTGAGTCAACTCTATTTTACTATTATTATTTTGTTTTATGGGTCTGAACAAATCTTGCAGTTAGTCAGTCAGTGCTGTACAGTGAATTTAATGTGCAATACTTTTCTCTTTATTGTAATAAACACACACACAAGCAGCATACAAAGCTTAAGATTCGATGATCACTGTAACAGTTTGAATTAATAAACTTAAATCTATCAGATCAAATTTAACCGATGATGAATTTGTTCATTTGTTAGTCAAATTTTCAAGTGCATCAAACTGGTGTGAAGCAAATTCTTTTAATTCAAGGACTAAAGGAGTCTCTTTACCCAAATGCATGTAATGGAGCTGCAAGAAGCATAAAAGAAACGACGCTCACCTTTGTCCTGATGCTGTTGCTATGGGAGACGGGCCATTGGGGGGACGGGGCTCATCACACGTACTCATCTCCATCTCCACTTTATCCAGGGTCTGCGAGAAAGTCACAGGCTTAACGTCACAGCCAGCGACCAATGTCTTTTGATTCTGACTGATACATGTCTTCTAAATAAACATGTGAGGTCACAGTGACCTTCAACTTTAACCACCAAAATATTGCCAGCTCATTCTTCCGTCCAAGTCGACGTTGCCGTGTGCCAGTTTTGAAGAAAGTCCATCAAGTTGTTCTTGAGACAACTGACAACTCGAAAACATAATGCATAAAAATAATTGAGGAATGAGGTTGTTGCAACCTGCTACGCCCTTTACTACTGGAGTTGTGATAGCTGCCTACCCAAGCTGCAGCTTGTCGGAAAACACCTTTAAACTCCATGAATTATCCCGTCGCTATTTTCAAATTAATAAAACTCTTGACACAATTGTTTGCACTGCTGATGGTGTGATACTATTGTGTTCTACAGTATAATGACTAAGAAGAATCAACAAAGTGCTATTGTGTTTGATTTCACACGATGTCCTTGTATTATGTGGTCCAGATAATCATGCTAAATGTTTGATGAATAGTGTTATAGTTTTGTGTTCCCCTGATATGTTTGTAGTAATATCTCTTGTAATATATTAACCAAGACTTTGTGGCAAAAATGTTGTGTAATAGCAGGTGATGGAACTATATAAGAGAACTGAGGACTGTGACCACACGCTGCATTCCAGGTTTTCGTGAAAACGAGCGTAAAATGGAGCACATGTTCCTCCTGTTTTTGTTGGTTTCAGGCATCCTGTGCACTGGGAATTACAGCTACCTGGGGACTGGGACCAGCTTGGCGGTCTGTCAACCTGACACCTGCGCCCTGCTCAGTGAGGTGGCAGCCATGAGGGAGAAGCTGGCAGCGACGGCACAGACACAGAGCACGCTCGAGCAAAACCTCAGCACCATGATGCAGAAAATGGCAACAGTCGAAGCCAACTTGCAGTTCTACAAAAGCCAAGCCGAGGAGCTCCAGAGGGTAAACCAGGCTCAGGACGAGCAGCTGAAGGCGCTCAAAGACGTCACACCTGTGAGCAAGTCAAAAGTGGCTTTCAGCGCAGCTTTAGGAGGTAAAGCTGGTCCGTTTGAACAAGACACAACGCTGAAATATCAAAAAATCTTCTCCAACATCAGCAATGGGTACAACCCCGACGCTGGCATCTTCACCGCAATGGTACGAGGGGTGTACTACTTCAGGTACACCATGTTCAGCAACAACCAGCACGACACGGTGGTGTCGCTGATGATGAACAGCAGGAGGCTGGCGTCTACCTCGGAGACTGTGGACAAAAATAACCACGACAGTGCGACAATCGCGGCGGTGGTGCAGCTGGACACTGGAGACAGCGTGTTTGTGAAGCTCTATGCAAACAGAGAGGCCTATGACAACGTCTTTTACTACAACACCTTTAGCGGTTTTCTGCTTTTCACCTTGTGATGAAGTGCATCCTTAAACACGATGAACAATCAATAAATTACGCAGGAGTACACACAATTAATCTGTCCTATCACATAACAAGGATTCGATGAATTAAATGATGAAAAATAAAATATAGATGTTTTGATTATGTGAGCAACAGGTGCAGTAGTTGAAACTTACCAAGGAGATGGGGTGAGTTTTCAACTTTGTCCATGGTATCTGTGAATGAAAACAGAAACACTTGATTAGCTTTTCACAGGGTTCTTCCATATTCTCCATTTCCAAATTCGACACTTTTCTAGACTTAAATTTTCAGACTTCTCTGTAGATTTTTCAGACCACTGTGGGATCCCCGTTTCCAGCCTCACAGCATTTGGATCCCTACAGCGAACACGTGGCCTTTCAGTCGTCTCAAAATGCTAAATTATCAGCCAATGGGATGTACAAAATCAAATTAAATGCAACCGAACTGCACAGAATTCAATCAAACCAAAACAGCAGGCGAGGTAGCTCAGAGATGAAGGAAGAAATAGAAATCAATGAGTCTAGACTGACTGGCAGTTTGCTCCATTCAGCCCTGGAGCTCCATTAATCCTCAACACGCTGCCTCTTGATTCAAGTCTGTGTCAAATTATACAGCAAAAGAGATTAAATGCTTATGTTCGCATGCAGTTTTCTTGCACAGAGCGTCTCGTTCTTTGAGACGTCATAAATCAAGAAGGGAGAAAATGCTCGGATTTACAGCTCTAATTGAATTAGACGCATTTTATTCGCCTCGACTCGGTCATAGAAATGCCAGAAGGTGCCAGCAGGGGGTGTTAGCTCAGGCCTGCCACTTTGGTTAATCAAAGCAGAAACATTTATTGCCTTTAAATCAGTGTATGTATTAAGGAGTAATCAATGAACCAGCTTTTGTTTACTTTAATTTGCATATGTGACAACTTCTTTAAAATGGTGAGTGTTGGGTTTAGCTCCTCTGTAACAGGAAGACACAAAGAAGAGATGTGGATGTAACAAGTGAGGAAGTGAGATACAGATCTTTGTTCTTGTTTTTTTTTTACTAGTTTGACAGCAAACACTGCAATACACTGTAAGCTGGAGCCAAGCGGTGCCACAGCTCCACTGTTCACTAAGAAATCTGACACTCCACACACATCTACTGTAAATGATGTGGGTTTTGTAGCTGCAACAGATATTGTCAATGACACAGCAAATAAGCTGAGTAAATACAAGACTTCATCTTTCAGGCCTGCAGAAAAAGTGAGAGAAAGAAGGCGAAGGAAGGGCAGTTATCAACAAAATTGGGATTCAAACATGAAGACAGATCTGTAAAGAAAAGGTTGAGAAATTTATGTGAAAGGAACAAGGGAGACAAGAGAGAAACAACTGAGGCGGAGGAAGGAAAGACAAGGTGGAAAGTGGACCTTGGTCTGAATAAAAGTCCAGTCACGAAGCAAATTACGCAGCTCCATTCACTGTTTCCAGGGTGTGTCAGAGTCTGCGCTTATACATGGCATTTTGCTGACGACCATGACCACAACAGAGTCATCAGACAGCTACAGCTATATGTGTGTATGTGTGGTGCAAAAAGCAATTTAAAGTGAACAAGATAGGTGGTAATTGGTATCTACACTGTGAGCCTGTCAGATGGTAATTATGTAGTTCTCTAGGTTTCCTTTCAAAAACCATGCAAATCAGATTTATATATAATTTTAAATATAATTTGATAAAATAAATCTTATCTCTGTACTTTGATTTTAAAATTTCTTCACCTCCGGGAGGAAGTCCACTTCCCTGGCCACCATGACTCTCTTTCAGAGGCTCTTTCAGTTTTATAGCTAGAGAGAAGTTGCTGGTATCATGTGAGAATAGAAGACCTACAGAATCCGTTGATATAATCCGTACATACTAGCTTGTCAGTAAGTTGGCTAAATAACGCTCCAAAGTTAGGCTAAGCATGGCAAATTTCAAAAGGATGTCCCAGCTCAAGATAACTGAATGAAAATTATTTCCAAACAGCATAAATGCTTTATTTCCACCTACCTATTTCAATATTTTTGCATTCTGGATACCCTAGACAGTATAAGAATATCATAATATGGGTCTGACTGTAAAGCTGAGACTCTTGTGGATTCAATGAGCCCAAAGGTATTCATGTGTGGTGATGTTTGTCCCCATAGTAACCGTTTTATTGTAGGCAGACCATTTTTTGAAACTTGCACGGTAACGTCAGATGACTCATGAAACTTCACAACCACAAACTAGAAACCTGGGACATTCAGAGGATATGTGGTGTTCCTACATGTAGTGACAATAAGGGATTCTCTGAGCAAATCCCCACAACAGAAATATACACAATCCAGTTGCCAAAAAATATAATTATCCTCCAAAATGTCAAAGGTTTTTTGACACCAAATCTTGGCTCTGAGCAGTTACCAGGCAACCAGCGAAGGAAGTTATTGTGTCTGGCATATAATCACCTGTAAAACCACAACATGTCATTTTTACACATCAGTTTTTGTACGTCATAAACAAACGAGATATAATGTGTTAATTAGTGTGCTTTAGAAGCACTGGTTAGTAGATTTTGGACAGATCCATGCTAGCTGCATCCAGTCTTCCTGCTAAGTCGCCAAATATCATCTTCTCATCTAAGTGTCAGCCAGGACGCGAGTGATCAATGTTCCCAAAATATTAAAACCATTAATTTAAAATTTACAAATCCAATGTATGACAGTGTCCCTCACCCTGATGGCGGCCTTGTTGCAGCAGACACGGTTGATGGCCAGCCAGGTGGGCAGGTCCAGCAGGCTCTGAAGAACCTCCTCGTCCAGCTCCAGGTTAGTCAGCTGACCCTCCCCTTTCAGGGTGCTCAGGTTGATCTTGTCCGGCGACAGGTTCTTAGCAAACCTACACAGACACAGACATAAAGTACGGCTTTGAGCCTGGGAATATTTATAGAAACAAGTTCTTGGCAAAGTGACACAGGCCGGCCGAACAAAACCCCAACTGTTAGGCTTGGTGCATTGGATGGGAACAGAGGGGTGCCTTTCCAATGCATCACACACACAAACACATCACTTTATCAAATGCATGTTTTTAAAAATAGTTTGTCATGAATATCAGGCAGTACTGTTTCACACTAAGAGCCATTTTCAAACCCATATACTCAAAAACAGCCCTAAAATTTAGGGTTATAGAATGACATTATACGTACTCTAATAGTCACACTATGAGACAATCAATCCAGCTACACAAAAGGAAACAAACACTCCATTTAATTTGATTTGTACATCACATTGGCTGATAATTTAGCATTTTGAGACGACTGAAAGAAAGTTTTTCTCTTCATTGCAAGGGGACCAATGATACTCATTTCCAGGTATATCATTTAAATTTCTTTATGCAGCCCCTTAATTCCCCCTTTGTCTGAAACAAGTTGTTTTAGCTCCTGTCTGTTTTGGGCCTCCCTCCCTACAAGCTAACTTTCTTCTGATTGGCCAACTTCTTGGTAGCCTGCTGAGGGGCTGAACCCATGCTTGTGTGCCGGGCGTCACTGATAACTCATTGATTTAGGTGAAAATTGATTATATTTCAAGGAGAGGATATTTTCTTGTCTGCCCTGTGATGTCCTCCGGCTGCTCTGCCTCAACCTTCGGCCATTTACATCCGTTTCCTGATGGACAGATAGTATCTGTTCAAGATAGCAGTACTTTAGCTGTTAGCTGGCTAATTACCTCAGAGAGAGGACTGGCTATGTGAGACTACAGCCCCAGTGTTACTCAGCATCGTCTCTCATTCCTTTGCTAATGTGTTTGATGGCAGCTGGAGTACCTCACTCCACTGAATTTACTGTTTATCAGACCACAAATTAAGCAAAAATTAGTTTAAAAGAAGACAGATAGCCAGAGGAGAGTGTTTCCGGGGAGTTCACAAGCACACAACTCACTGGTTTTGGTGAAACTGAATCATATTTTATGGACATAATATTTCCTTTCTGATGTCCTCTGGCTGCTGGGCCTGAACTTTTGGTGATTTATGAAGTTTCCTGATGGTCAAAGCTTTACTTGCTGTTGGCGGTTAGCTACTTTAGCCGCTAACTCCTGGTTAGCTCAGTTAAACAAGCAGCTGAGTCTGCCAAACACCAGGGGAGAGCAGGCTGACTAGCAGTGGCTGTTAACTTTTTTAGCAACATGTAAAGATACCTGTCCATCAGAAACTCTGTAAATCACTTAGAGTTGAGCAGTTGGAGGAAAAACAACTTTTTGTGAGACATACTAAACACAAACTGAGCCATGCAGTTAAACAAAGACAGTGGGTGCTGTGCCTGGAGCATATGACATTAATTTAAACTTTGGCCACATTTATATTACCATCCAACATTGTAACATTATATAAATATGACAGATAATAAGGAAAAGCATAATAAGTCCCCTTCAAGTTTTGTCATTAACTGTACTTGTTTGCTTTGTTTCCATAGTTACCACTTAATCTTATAATGACAGGGGTGAGAGGGGTGCAAGAGCAGCGTTTAATAACAAAACCCCGACGATATAAGCTGCAAAATAGAGGATTTAAAGCGAGCAGACAGGGTTGTACAGCAGGAGATGGGATAAAGGCCTGGGTCTGACACTATATTATATGTTGGCACTCAGGATAATTGTAGTTCCCAAGCTGGACAGAACGTGTGTGTGTGGTCACAGCAAGGACAAAGTGTTCTCAAACCTCACAATAAGGTGCCAACACTCACGTTTAATTAAAAGAGATGAGCCATCCAGTATTGATATTCATAGCGTAACTGTCTTAGAGAAAATGCTGTGTGTATATAAGGTCTTTGAATGTTGTAGTGATTTTGTGTGTTTAGTCTATTTGCTCTTTAGCTTAAGTAAATAGACTTGAATGCACAAACTCAATGTCCATGACCTAAGTGCCTTCTGCCCTAACAGTTTGATTATCGGTTAATAGTTAGCCGAGTGGCCACATACTAAATGGTTTATTGACCTGTGCATCTCCGCACAACAGTCTAATGGAATCTCTTATAACAGGGGTAGTATTGATTTCACATTCTGTAGCTGTCAAGAGCCACACAGCCTTGATCCTGTGACAAGTGGCGGCGCAGATTACAGGACGTCCTCCTGGGTTTTAATCTATATCATGTTTGAGCTCTGAGAAAACAGACATTGTGGTGTGCAGCAACACAGTGACACAAAAAAAGACAGTAGATCTAATCTAGCTGGTAGTAGTGTTAAAAATAATGCAGACTCACTACCTTTCAAAACAGACACAGTACAGGTAGGTTTAATCTGGTTACTTAGCTAATCTCTCACACACTTTAAGGATGTGTGTGTCTAAATGGGGCCACATCAAGGCTCAGAGTTTCACAACCCACATACATTACTGACAGAGTGACCTGATTATCACGGCCGTAACATCAAGACAATAAACCAGAGCTTTGGTATTTTACTGCCCTACTAACTCAGATATGGTCTGAGAGGAATGTGTGTGCTCATGAAATCACAGCGGCGGTGGCAACGCAATACCTGATTTTTGGCATAGATACCGTAACACAATGCTTATTTTTGGGTGGAGGAGTCTCTGTGCATCAGCCAACTTAAAGCTCAAACCGGTGTCTCTACAAACAACTGGGGCAGGGTATAGTAAGATGAGATCTGGAGCATACAGTTATTGTGGGAACTTTTAATAAGGTTAAAAACCTATTTTTGGTTCCTTGCCTCCTTTGGAGGTTGATAGACAATATCATTCCTTTTTTTCGGGGGAATATTTTTGCCTTTATTTGACAGAGACAGTAGAGAGGTGACAAAAAAATAGCTAGGCCACAGTTTGGCTTTTGTTCTGGTCAAAAATACGTGCATCCATAGAGAAGTTTTGTTTCATCTTAAACTGGAGAATCTGCAGATTAATTCCACACCTGATATGTCATTATCCACCAAAGTTAGGCACGATACGAGATAAATAAATAGCCGCCGTGTTTGCACAGTTGCCATACTGGAGCGTTCAAGGTCCTATAGTAAATAAATGAGAGCTGCAGCCTTTTTTTTTTCACAACATCAACTGCAGCTCGCTTAAATCTGAAGAAACTTGGTTTGTAATAAATCTGAAAAATTGAACATGATAGTGGTTACTTGTACATTTCTGAAACGAAAAATGACAAAGAAACTGTCATTTTTGTGGATTGATTATGTCATGGCTGATATCTGATCAGGTAAATGAGGTAAGTATCAGCACCAATACTGCTTGGATTGGTCCCTAATATCAAATGCTCTTTGTGGATATTTGTAGGATTCATGATGTCCTCGTCACTGTTGGAAGCCTATGTGGACAGAGCAAGGTGCACGGAGACTCAGTATCTGCAGTCCAAAAGAAACTTGACAAAGTGAGCAATGCTTTGTGATTCAGCTGCCCACGATGTAAATGATTCAGTCAGTCAAATTCCTGCCTCTTTCCACTCAACACCTTCTCCTGGCAGTGTTAGATTCTTCTCTAATTCAACATCCATGTGAATTATTCAGCGGCAGCAGCAGACATAAACAGATACTCGGCACAGTCGAACAGGGGACAGGACGTTAAAAAAAAACAAAAAACACACTCTCTCACAAACAAAACACGAATAATGTTATGTGCACGTGTGCTCACATGGGCATACACACACTCAGAGACGGGAACACGCTCTGACAGATGCATGTTGTTGTTGCTGGAGCGTCTCAGCCTTGTGACCAGTGAAATATTCATCCCTGCTGCTGATCAAGTATCAACCAGCTAGCCAGCTTACTTCACTCATGCTCTCGCTCCTTATCTGGCTCCTCTCAGGCTCCCCTGGGCCACCTCTTGCTTCCTCTCCCCTACTTGCAAAATCATAAATAAACCAATAGTGTAGTCAAACAATATGCTATTGATCGGCTGTCTAATATCAAGGCTACTGCTGCTAAATAAGCTAAATTACATGTAACAGACAGAGCCTACTCATTACTGAGAACAACAGCAAGAGGCAGAGGGTATTAAGTTCACACACCGTCATTTTGCCCTTTCATCTCATCAGCCATTATTCCAGTCAGCAGGGACCAAGTTCACCAGACCAAATCCAGGACCATAAAGAGATCAGGAGAAGCTACTGGCTGGAGAGGAGCCGATCTGTCTGTCAAACACAAAATAAGATCCTTGCCCACATTCCTCTCTGTGGAAGTGAGATGAAATTCATGTCATGTACTGTTGTTATGAAATGTAGATGGATTACTATAAATTAATCATGTTTTATTAGTGCTCGAGATTAAAACTGCATCAAAAAACACAGATTCTGTGTGTGTAATTTGGCCAAAGTCAGTTTAAACCCCTTTTCCACACCAACCTTCTACCTTATTTTTGTCATTTTTGGGAGGGGGGAAGGAATATTAAGGGGAGACAGCAGGTCCACCGCATTTCTTAGATACATCACGATTCCTTTGAAGGACTTTGAATCAATGCAGAGAAGTCAATAATTTGACATTTAAAACCAAATTCTTTACATGATGATTGTCTGTAACTACTTTGTAAGACCAGGCTGTGTGTTCCTTACAGCTGAGAGCTTCTCATCCTTAGCATAAAGTGAGCATGTCTGTCTAAGTTGTGGTGAGACATTACTGGACTCTCAAAAATTACCATACTAGTTTTTCACCTGCCAAAATTTAGACACTTATTTAGCCAACTTCCTTGTCAAGCTAGCGTGACACTGATGGTACCAAAGTCTACCATTTTGTATGATACCAGTATCACTCTAGCTTAAAAACTGCACCCACTACTGCCTCTGAAAGAGAGTAATGACAGCCGGGGACATTCCCGTGGAGTTGCAGAGATTAAAGACGTTTGCAACAGTAGGCTGATCTTGCAACTTTTTTTTCCCTTAACCACAATATACTGAGAGCAGACTTTAGTCCGCCACTCTTTATGCTGATGTGTGTGGATCCTGTGAATGGAAACAAGGAGACTCCCAGCTTTTTCCTGCTCTGACGGCGCATTCGTGGCGCAGCCTGATGACATCAGTGCCAGAAAGAGAGGAGCCTCGGGGAAGATGGCCAGAGTGACTCAGACAGACATCCAGCTTGTTTTTAGCAACCACGACTGTGGCAACGAAACGAGAGAAAGAAAGAAATAGAGAACGAATGACACAGGCAAAACTTAAAAGAAAGAGAGGAGGGTATCCTCGGGGCACTCCTCTGAGATTCAGGAATGCGGTTCTCCAGAAGAAGACAAAAAACAGCAATCTGGGATGTTACCACGTTCTTTCCTGCCAATGCTCATTTGACCAAGCTGCAGGCTTGGCTCAACAACAAAAACAGAGAATGTGACATTTAAATGGGCCTCTAAATCCTTCACTGGCCCATTCAGTGTCAAGAGTAGTGTAATGAGTCTGCTCTTCTCAGGAAAGTCAGTACCCCTGAATGGATATCAAGGCACTTTACAGACCAACAGACAAAACCAACAGAAACAGCCACTGAAGATGGTGCTAAACCTGGCACACTGAAACATTTTCCCCCTTTTTCTAACATTTTATGGACCAAAAAACAAATCACTTAATCGAAAAAATAATCTAAAGATGAATCAATAAAGAAAATAATTGCTAGTTGCAGCCCTAAATCTAAATCTTCTATTGGCTTGTCAGAGATCATAGGTTCTTTATTCCTTTTTTGCACTCCTGTTAGAGAAGAGCAGCACTGCAGTGTTTGGAGGCAGCAGACTGCCTGCAGTGTGGGTGTGTTGGTAAATCAAATGGAAACCCTCAAAGAACCCAACCTAAAAATAACAGCCGCACGCACGCATGAAGCTTTTCTTAATAATCAGTTGGCATAATCTTCCATCTTTACCCAATATTCACATTAAATGATAACATCATCTGAGGGAATCTTCTTTTGACCTAAAAGCTTGATTGAAGATGGATCTGAGAGTGTGTAACACAATCCCGGTGTGTTTATTTGCAAATCTTTTAGCTATTTCATTCCAAGGTGGTTGTAAATCTATAAAAAAGTGTTAAGATAAGATCAAGGGTTGGTTTGGTTTCAGAAGTGGTTGAGGTGACGCAACACAACAAGAGGTGTTTCAACCAAAGAAAGGAGTGGGGAGGTTGTGTGTGTGACAAAAATAGGATTTCCCCATTTGTGAAAATTACACCCTTATCCAGTGCTAACTACTTGATCATTTCTGTCTACCCTTTCAACACCCCCGAAAGTCCCGAAAGGTAATAGCCTACTTTTTGTCTTGTACATACAAGCTATTATCTTGTGAGCTCAAGACAAAAAAAATGTCTTTCAGGGACTTTGAAGTCTCTGTGGCATTGTCACAGCCTTGACAAAGTTCTTAAGTTGTGATTAAACAAACAGATGATGCTAATGGAAAAAAAACTGCACCGTGTTGCAATAGTGCGAGAAGTATTCAGACCATTTACTTAAGTAAAATTACTAACATCATATAATAAAATAAAGTTAGCCTTTCCTGCTCAACTTATATCGGAGCTAACCTGATTTTTTCTTGGTCTTGAGAGGCTGCGGTGTTTATTAACTGACCCACTGTGACCTGACAAGTACATTTACTGCCAGACTGACAGCTAACTGCTCTGCGAGCAGCCACATTACTCTCGGTCTGCTGCTCACTCTCCCTCACTTGCACGCTGCACACTCAGATGACAGTATGCTTCATAAAGTCCAATAATCCTGCAGTCCCACAGGAATACTCTGCTTAATCACCAGGGTAAGAAAAAAAAATCCATACTGTCACAGCCCCACCAAATAATCAAACTTTTGGATTTGTGTTTTTTTGTTTGTTTGTTTGTCTTTCACTGGAGGACAGAAAGGACAAAGAAAAAGTCCACCACTGCTGTATTGCTATCAAAAGATATTTTCTTACATAACATATTGTTGGCAATGGTAAGACTATATATTGTGCTACAGAAAAGGACAAATATATGTTAATGATTGTGTTTTTTCTGCTTTATGATTCTCCACTGTTCTGATGTTGAAGTAGGGCTGCAACTTGCGATTATTTTCATTGTTGATGAATCTGTCAATTGTTTTCTTAAGTAATTGTTTAGTTGTTTGGCCTATAAAATGTCAGAAAATGTCAATCAGTGTTTCCTAATGCCTAAGATGATGTCCTCCAATGTCTTGTTTTGCCCACAACCCAAAAATATTCAGTTTACTATCATAAAGGAGTAAAGAACGCAGAAAAATATTCACATTTAAGAAGCTGGAATCAGAGAAGTTTGACTTTTTTCAAGCTTCACACGTTTGCTGAGGAAATATATTTGATGATGACAAAAATAAATTTTGCAGCCCTAACGGAACAGTCATTAAAAAGACTGAGTCATCTCAAAGTTATCATCAAGAGGGATTACTTGAATTACTCCCTAGCCTACATACCAGCACGAGTGCAAAGACACATATTTACAGCCTGCACACAAACTCCTACAAAACACCTCCACGCACACACGTCAGCGGGGACAACAATCCAACTGCATGCAGGCAACCTGTCAAAGTGAAGCGAGTTTATATTGGCAGCGAATGCCCCAGACTCCTGGAATATTCATGACCCCGTGGAGACAGAGAAAAGGTTAGCGTGAAGGGGGAGAAAACAAATTTCAAGACCCTGGTCACGCTGCAGCACAGGACGCCAAGGCCCAGAGGGACCCTGGTCAAATGTCACTCTCTCATACAAACATAAAAACACACACACACGTATTTCACAGCTACACACTGATGAGACACCCACAGCTAGGCACCGAGTCATGACTCATGCCATAATAGCCTTCCCACCAGCAGTGAGCTATAACACTGGGAATAGTGGAGTTCATCACTATGGTGCATCATCATCATCATCGCAGCAGCTACTGCAGGATGGAAAGAGTCGGGCCTAAAGAGGCTCGTGATCACAAACACAAAAGCAGCAGAAATGGACTCATCTCTCACACCCCAATGGGCACTAAAACCTCCACCGACGAGAGAGTGAACAAGTTATATGTGCACACGACGGAGAGCATGTTCGTAATACTGGTGCTACGATCCCTCCTCGTGCTCGGCTGCAGCTGAATCAGAGCTGAAAATGTTTCCTTAAACTAATCAGACTGTTCTTTACGGATTGAAAATCTAATGGATGAAATTCTTGTGGGATCGTAAGATTTCCGATTACCAGTGAATCATCTTTGCTGCATCAAATAAAATGCTAAAAGCACCTCTTACAGAAAAAATTCAATGTACATGTTTTTTTCACTTGTCCGGTCTGACAAGCGGGTCAAAAATCTACTTGACCAACATCAGTTTTTACAAATTGTTATATTTATTAGGTTATCAAATAACAACAAAGACTTAAGCCCACGGTTCTGTTTAATCTAGGGCAATAACTTATAAATAACACAAAATATTACAAATTTAGCCTTCATCAGTCCAAGGTGACGTCTTTAAATGCAAAGATATTCAGATTAAGATGTTAATAAACAGAGAAAAGTGGGAAATCTCCATATTTGAGAGGCTGAAAACAGCCATTTCTGCCATTGTTGCATGAAAAAGTACTGCAATGATAAATCAATTATCAAAATGATTTAATAGTTTAATTCTTTTTTATCACTTGCCCAAGTGAGCTGCTTTATTTATTAGGCTGACAGGGCATTTTACTTTACCCCAGTGCAAGATGGCAATCCTCATTGAACATTGAACTTAAAGGGCTAGCTCTGTATTTTTCAGCCTGAACACTATTTTCCCCTTGTTTTTGTGTCTCACTGACTAATATTTACAGGAGAGCGCTGCAGACAGCAGAACCAAAACCAAGCTGGAACGTTATCCCTCCATGCACCATCAAAGAAAGTCCACTAAAGCGCTTGTTTTTGCCACGGACAGGCTCAGATTGTTATTATTAGTGTCTGTCAACATTATTTTTTAAAGCGTAAGATATGTTTTGTTTAACCAGAAACAGCGGTATTATTGCTCTCACCAAGCTAACCATCTTCATTCAAACTTGACAGAAAACAAAATAAAACTAACCAAAAATGTCTTGGCTTGTCTTTCCACCGCTCCAACCATCACTACCTCTGGTTTTTGGTTGAAATGAACCCTTTATTCACCGAGGTAGAAAAATCCAGAGAGGAGCAAGAGGCAACATGTACAGCCAGAATATTTTCTCATGTAATACAGTGAGTTAAGGGTTTATTTTTGACCAAACAACCAGAGTTGGTGATTGTTGGAGAAGAGGAAAGATGAGCCAAGACGTTATTGATGAGTGTTATTTTGTTTGAATGAAGATGAAAATGACAGTTCTGCAAAAGGAGAAGGGCTGAACGATTCTGAAAAAATCTAATTGCAATTATTATGACTGATATTTTCTGTGCAGCGATCCTTTCCATAATGTTGTCAGACACTTACAATAACAATCTGAGCCTGTCGGTGCTGCTTTAACCCCTAACAAAGAATAGAGGTGAGCACAGCTACGCCTGAGATATGGTGTCAACTCGCCTATAATGTCCCGACTTAACCCCAAAATGGACCGTGCATACCAGCCTGACTATAAGCCTAATCTCCCAGGTCATGAACTCTTTCCATTAGAAGGCAGTGATAATCTTTTCATTCTTAGGGGCCCGTTCTCTGTGAGTTAGTCTATCAACAGCTTCACCGTGTGCACATGAAGCAAATCTCCCCCCACCACTACAAATGTCTACATTCCCCTGTGACAGAGGATGTGAATTGTGCTGTCTACAGGCTGCAGGACTGCGGACTGTGGTCTTGTGACATTAATAAGCAGCCGTATACTCTGTAATCAGGATGGTATGGAATGTGAATGCCATAAATAAGGTGAGTAAATGTGTGTCTCGCATTGTTCTGCCTGTATTTTCTTGTCGAATTTTGAGTTTTGTATTCTTGACGTATAAATTTATTTTAGAGTTTGTTACTTTTATGTACATGTTGTTGAGTTTTAAGTATTTCGACCCATCTAGGGACGGGCGTTGCAAATTAACTTAGGCTACAAATTCTCTGATGTGTGGCCTTGGTTTTATGCTATATCCTTGTCCCTAACATACAAATAAATTTAATTAAATATATATATATATATGTTGGTTCCTTCAAAAGAAATGTGTAAATTCTTGCAACATCACTTTGGATTGCTTTTAGAGAGGACTGATGTTTCTAGACATGAGGTAGGTCCATCCATTCAGAGCTGAAATAAACGAGTAACTAGCCAATAAATTGGGATACCTGCTAAATCCAGCTTCTTAAATTTGAAGATTAACTGCTTGTTTCTTTATATCTTTGTAAATTGAATATCTTTGAATTATGAACCATTTGTAAGACAAAGCAAGACATTTAAAGACGGCACCTTGAGCTATGGGAAACTGTCTCTTACAATTTTCTGACATTCAATCTACAGAATGAAACAAGAAAATTATCTAGAGTTAGTTGCAGCCCTAAATGCACATATTTAATAACAAGATAAGGAAAGAGAAAGTGGGCAGAGATGCAGCAATTTGTAGATTTACTGGTTCTTAGTCCTGTATAACAGTAAACTGAATTACCTTTGGGTTGTGGAACAAACTAGACGTATGAGGATGTAATTTTGGGCTTAATTAATCGATTAATTGAGAAAACAACCAACAGCTTCCTCAACAATGAAAACAACCATTAGTTGCAGCCCTAATTCATACAGAGTTTGAGCCTCATTTTTCAACTGAAACACCTGTATTCTGACGTCCTGTGTCAGAGTATCTATCAGCTAAGTGTAGCAGAAGTTAGTAGAGAGTATAGTAGAAGCTGATTTTGACCTTTCACTTCCCCGAGAAGGCATGAGAAGTTTCTCTTTTAGGGGAACAAAGTCGAGAGAATGTGATCAAGCATGGCTGATTGTGTTTAGTTATTTCTCCGTCCATCTATACAAGTGTGTGTATGTGTGTATATGTGTGTGTAAGATGATCTCACTCTGTCTGGCTGTGAGCCAGGGGTCCTGTCGATAATCTCAACCTGTCTGTGAAGCAAACAAACTGTCATCCAGCGGTCTCTCCCCCCCGGAGGGTACCTGAGTTCAACCTTCTGTGAAACACTTCATCGATACACTCTCACATCAGGAAAAACACAGAACAAATGCATGCCAACGACTCTTAACGTCATCCTCGCACATGAAAAGTCAGACACAATGCTTCTCCTGGCAGCTCAAATTGTACAAAAAAAAGCTCTCTCAACTAGTTTAATATGTCATGCATGCCTCAGTGCACTTGTCTCGGCCAGAGGAGGAACAGCCACTGCAGACTTCTGAGTCAATGAACTGTAAAGATGTGGTGCCGCCTCACTAACAGACTCGTCCTGGTCACAGGCAGCACTGTACAGACGTGTGTCCTCTGTAACTGGAGGCTGAGCTGACATGTTTACACCCACAACATAACCTGTAGGTGTGTAAGGTATGAATAATCTCGCTGGCAGTGCAAACTATTTCTGGCTGATGCTGATGAAGCAGCACAAAAAAAACAACAACTGAGCACTCTACTGTACTCTACTGTATTTGCAGCCATACAGAGGAGTATATTCTGACACCAGCGCCTTTTTATCGTGACATCACTGCACCGAACGACGCAGGATTGGCTGACTCTCAGATAGGTTAGCTTCCGCCGCTTGGGCGCCTGACCAATCATGCCAGGATGGGGGAAGATCAGATGACGAGCCCAAAGACAGATGACATCACAACTCCTCAAGTCATTTCCTGTCAATGTTGATGCTAATGCTGCTGAGGGCATGCAGAGTCATCTGCAGAAACACTCGCCTCAACACACACACACACACACACAACTTGAGTACTACTAGGACAACGAAGGGCACGCCACTCTCAGGCTGTGTGTGTTGCAGATAATGCAAATCTTGGCTGTGGCATTGTGTGTGAGTATGAAGGACAAAGCGATCCTAAACACCATTAAGGTATTAACCAATGAGTGACTAATTGATCAGTCACCACAAAGGCTTTTCTCACCGAGCACAATCACCTTTTCCTTGTCAAGAACAGAGCACAAACCGGTCCACCTGCATACTGATGAGCTTTGTAAAGACAAGTAATGTGTGCCCTGCATTAGAAATGTGACAGCTGTCATTTCTTATACTCCATGGGAGCGCTGTCCACCTTCAATACATGTATTCAATGCACGCTACTGTTTGAAGGTGGGAATGTGCTCTATTTTAGGTCATTAGCAGGTTAGTTTTCCCCGTGGAACAAAACAAGGAAGTAGTCCATTGAATGTCCCTTGAGACACAGTGGAAAATAATAAATAATAGATGGAAAGCGGGTTGAGCTGAATGCTGCCCATAACAGCAAGACATTAAAAAAATAAATGGGGCCTTGCACAGCAAGTGGTAGCGCCATTAAACGGATCTTGAACCAATATTATCTTCATTTATCTCCAAGTACACAAAAGGGTTCTTATCAGTGCCAAGAAATCCTGACAAGTGTGTTTGATTAAGGTGACAGCAGAGCAAATTTCTCTGTAAATGATCTTGTGTTGTGTGCTCAGAGTTTATGTGGTGTCTGACAGGGAGGCACAGCAGTGAAAACTTAAATACCAGATAAGCAGAGTTCAACCCTCATTCTTTCAACCAGACCTGCAACAACTGATTAGCAGTTATTCTGATAATCGATTTATTGGTTTGAGTATTTTCCTAAGAAGAAAATTCTCAGATTCCAGCTTATCAAATGTTAATATTTCTGTTGTTTTTTCCTCCACTCCTCTATGACAATAAACTGGATATTGTTGGGTTTTGGACAAAACAACACATTTTAGGACATCAGCTTGGGGTTCAGGAAACACTGATCAAATAAACCTATCGACTGTCAAGAAAATAACTGACAGATTATCAATAATC
>JAJHUR010139111.1:0-17298 GCA_027495735.1 Lutjanus campechanus
ATAAACAGCTTCTTTTAGACATAATTACATCCATATGAAAAACAAAAAATATATTCCCTTATTTAAACATAAATTATTCATATTTTTAACTACCAATTATTTATTAACTATTTAAATGAACTTAAATAGTATAGCTGACTTTGATGGCAGCTACACTCCCACCAAATCACTGGTGATTTCTCTAATGAACTTAAGATAAAGATTCAAATAATAATTTCAGATAATGTTTATGATATTTGGCGTGAGGAAAGGCAGTGAGACAACAAGGCTGCATTACTCAGCTTCAAGCAGGGTGACTGTCTTGTGGATTGGCCTGACTAGGTAGACCGGCTTGTTGAGTCGCTTTCCTTGGTCATCTAAAGCTGAGTCACTGATAAGCAATTGCAGCTTCCTCAAACATCCATCTTCACCAGGGTACACTTCAGTGACCTTGGCCAGTTTCCACTCATTTCTTGGTGCAAGATCATCTTGTATTATCACTACATCGTTGACTCTTGCATTCCGATGTGTCTTGTTCCATTTTTGTCTCTGTTGCAGGTTCAACAGGTACTCTTTTTTCCATCTCGACCAGAACTCATTGGCCAAATGTTGCACTCTCCGCCATCTTTTGCGAAGATAAAGGTCTTCTTTCACAAACTCTCCCGGTGGTGGCAGGATTATGGAAGACTTCATCGTCAGGATGTGATTGGGCGTGAGAGGCTGCGGCCCAGTTGGATCATTGAGTAAATGTGCTGTTAAAGGTCGGCTATTTATGATCGCCATGACTTCATACAGATAAGTTCTCAAAGATGAACTATCAAGCCTTTGGGAGGACTGATCCAGAATGGATGTCAATACACTTCGTATTGTCCTGATTTGCCTTTCCCAGGCTCCCCCCATATGGCTGGCGGATGGAGGATTCATGACAAACTCGCAGCCAAGTTGCTTGAAGCTCTCTTGCTTCATCTCCTTCACAGCTTCCAGGAACTCACGTCTCGCACCAATAAAATTGGTTCCTTGGTCCGATCGAAGTTGTCGCACATTTCCACGTACGGCGATGAAGGTCCGAAGCGCATTCATAAAAGCGTCAGTCGTCATGTCATCAAGAAGTTCAATGTGCACAGCACGAGAACACATACAAGTGAACAACAAACCGTAGCGTTTCAGCTCCTTCCGTCCTTCCTTGACATGAAATGGACCAAAACAGTCCATCCCACAATAAGTAAAGGGTGGAGTTGTTTCCATGCGCTCACGAGGTAAATCTGACATTTTCTGTTCTTCTGTAGAGCGTCTGAATTTTCTACAGTTCACACATTTGTAAATGTAGGACGACACAGCATGATTACATCCAATTATCCAGATGCCATTTGATCGTAGTGCATTCATTGTTATCCCACGCCCTTGGTGGTGCACTTGCTGATGATAGTGCTTGATCAGTAAGGTCGATATGTGGCTAGACTTTGGCAAGACTGCTGGATGCTTAATGTGAGGATGTAAAGCTGCATGTTCAAGTCGACCTCCCACTCTGAGGATTCCCCGTTCATCCAAGAAGGGATCCAGTCGGTGGAGCTTGCTGGTCTTATCCTTAGCTTTGATCTCCTTCTTAGATTGAAGCCTTTGGATTTCCTCCGAGAAGGCTGCCCTTTGGACAATGCCGATGATGGTAAGTTCTGCCTCCTTTCTCTCTTCGAGACTCGTGGCTTCATTGGTTCTGGATACCAACCCTTTAAGCTCTTTGATCCACCGCACAAGCCTGGCGATGGCTTGGACTAACCTTGTCCAGCTGGAGAACTTAAGGAAGCGATCGAACAGTGTATCTTCTGTTGTTAAGGTCTTATACACAAAAGCCTTACGCACTTCTGGGTCTTCAACTGCAATTTCTCCCACCTTAATATCTCCACTGGGAAGCTCGTCACACCAGAGAAAGCTTGGACCCGTGAACCAGTTGGAAGCAACAAGCTCCTTTGACTTAAGACCTCGAGACGCGTGGTCTGCGGGATTTTCTTCCGAGGCCACATATCTCCATTGACTTGGATCGGTACTTTCCTTGATTCGCTGAATGCGATTTGCCACAAATACGTGGAATCTTCTGGCCTCGTTGTTAACATATCCAAGTACGACTCTTGAGTCCGTCCAGAAGATTTCCTGGGCTCCTTCTAGCTCCAACTCTTTCCTGAGCAAGTCACTGGTGCGAACAGCAACAACAGCTGCTGACAGCTCGAGTCTTGGTACTGTAGTGACCTTCGTGGGGGCCACTCTGGCCTTACCCATGACCAGCGAACAGTGGATTTGTCCTGCTGCACTAACTGCTCTCAGGTAAGTGCATTCTCCATATCCGGTGACACTCGCATCCGAGAAATGATGGAGTTCGTGTCTTTGGACTTCACCGAAGCTTGCTGGGAGATAACATCTTTGAATCTTAACATCCGCTAGATTCTGTAGGTCCAACAACCAAGATTCCCACTGTGACCGAAGATCATCAGATAGTGGTTCATCCCATCCGATTTTCTCTCGGCACATCTGCTGAAGTATTTGCTTCCCAACAAGAATGAAAGGCGCTACGAAGCCGAGTGGGTCGTAAACAGACGCTACCGTTGACAAGACGCCTCTTCTAGAAAGCGGGCGTTCACTCACCACCACTCTGAAGAGGAACTGATCTGAAGAGATGCACCACTTAACACCTAGGGCTCTCTCAATCAGTGGCTCACTCAAGGCTAAGTCTTGATGTCTTACCTTTTCCGCACACTCTTCTTTGGGAAGTGATGCAAGTACCTCCTGACGATTGGAAATGAACTTGTGGATGCGTAGCTTGCCGGCGCTGCAGAGCTGCCTGGCCTCATTGATCAGCTGTATCGCTTCATCATCTGATGACACACTCGTCAGGCCGTCATCCACATAAAAGTTCCTTTCAACAAAGCGGATGCTTGCTTCACTGAAACGACCCTGTCCTTGAGCTGCAATGTGCTTGAGGCCATAGTTTGCACAGCCCGGCGATGAGGCGGCCCCAAATAGGTGCACTCGCATACGATAGACTGATGGTTGGGCTTGAAAGTTTCCATCGTCCCACCAGAGGAATCTCAAATAGTCCTGGTCTTCTGTTCTGACATGAAACTGATGGAACATACGTTCAATGTCGCACATCACTGCTACGGGACCCTTGCGAAACCGGCAGAGGACACCAATCAAATTGTTCGTCAGTTCTGGCCCAGTAAGCAGATGGTCGTTCAATGATACGCCTTCAGACTTCGCTGAACAGTCAAACACGACTCTTATCTTCCCTGGTTTCTGTGGATGGTACACCCCATGGTGTGGGATGTACCAAGCAGGGCTATTATTGACATCTTCCATTGAAACCTTCTCAGCGTCTCCGCGAGATATTGTTTCATCCATGAAGGTTACGTAGTCCTTATGGTATTGTTTGTCCTTTTCAAATCTTCTTCTCAAACATTTCAGACGATGCTCTGCACATTTTCTGTTGTCTGGCATATTCGGCCTACCTTCTTTAAATGGCAAGGGCATCTCGCAGTGACCGTCTGCTTTGATTCTGATTCCTTCCTCCATTATTGAAAGGAAGCGGAGATCCTCTTGAGAGATGTGAGCATCTTTTACACCTCTTTCGTTGAAGTCAGACTCAAGTGCTTTTATCACATCTGGTGGAGTGATGACTTCCTTTACTTGTGTTCGACATATGTACCGGACTTCACTGGTCAGATTAGCAGGCGACTGCAGATGAGGTGTCACTTGTCTCACAACGACCGTGTGGCTGCTTCCGAACGCATCACCATAGTCGACACAGGGATTCACACAGCCGACGATACT
The DNA here is from genome assembly GCA_027495735.1 of Lutjanus campechanus. Lineage (NCBI taxonomy): Eukaryota > Metazoa > Chordata > Actinopteri > Lutjaniformes > Lutjanidae > Lutjanus > Lutjanus campechanus. The sequence continues at coordinate 3,799 of JAJHUR010139111.1, forward strand.
CCAGCCGAGGTCCGTTCTTTGGGCAAATGGCTCATTGTCTTTGCCAGCCACAACCTCTCTGGGTAGCAGGGCTTGAGAACAATTGTAACCTATAAGCAGGCCAACGTCACATTCAATTAAAGGAGCAATCTCTTCGGCAAGGTGCTCTAGGTGAGGCCATGCTCTTGCTGTATTAGGTGTAGGGATATGACTTAGATTGACAGGAATAAACTCTCTTGTGTAAGTTACTGGGAGAGGGATTTTCTTTGATGAATAAAAGCCTCTAACTTGCAACCCAGTTAGTTTCTGACTTGGAATGACTGTACTTCTGGAAGCCAGCGTTGAGAGTTTCAATTGCACAGGCTCCTTTTGTGTATCCAGAGTATCAGCCTTTTCTTGCAAAACGAAGGTGGTATCACTTTGATTGTCCAGTAGTGCATACAAGAGAACTTCACTGTCTGGGTTACTTGTTGTGGATAACCATACTGGCATAACCGAGGAGGTATGAGTGCTCTTCATATCTTGTACGACCCGGTGAGAAGTTGCCTCACTCAATGTTGCATCAGTTGGTTTAGACTCTGTTCTTTCTTTTGACCTTTCTTTCTCCTTTGAGTGTTTCACACTGTCTTTTCTTTCGTCGTCCCGATGTTCTTTCTTTCTGTCCTCCTTAGTTCGATCTTCGTGTAAGCTTGTTGGATGCTTCCTTTTGCATGTGTCGCAGACACTCCTCTTTTCACAGTTCTTTGAAAGGTGTCCTGTTTTCAAACATCCAAAACACATTTTATTTGTTTGCACAAACTTGACTCTTTCTGTAATTGACTTGTCCATAAATCTTCGACATGTGTGAATGCTATGGTTTGACTTCTCACAAAACACACAACCCTTAACATCTGGGTTCTCTTCAGAGTTGCTTGTCAGCACCTTTACACCAACGCTTCGGGTCTTTGGTGTCTTCATCTTTTCAACATCATTAGACTTCAGAGCATGAAGAGAGGTCACAGGGCTACAGGCTATCTTAGCTTCTTTTGCGACAAACTCAACAAACTGACTGAAGCTGGGAAATGTCTTAGCTTCTTCTTCAATCTCAATTACCTTTCTGTTCCATCTGGCTATCAACCAGTCGGGAAGCTTGGTAAGTATCCTTTGGTTTTCACCACAGTCATTTAGGATTTGGAGACCTCTAATCTCAGACATTGCTGCTTCACAGCCTCGAAGAAAGTCTGAGAACTCTCTGAGTTCAACACTATCCTTGGGTCCTATCTTTGGCCATGAGGTGAGCTTATCTCTGAAAGCTTTAGCAATCATGAATGAGCTTTCATATCTTTCTTCCAAGACGTCCCACGCTGAATGGTAAGCTGCATCCGTGCCTATCAGAAAATAACTCTCAATGGCTTTCTTTGCAGGTCCGCCAACATACTTACGGAGGTAGTAGACCTTCTCATTTACTGGAATGTGTTTTCTTCCTATCAGAGTTTGAAAAGACATCTTCCAGTCTTTGTACCTTAGCGGGTCTCCATTGAAGACAGAAGGCTCTGGTACAGGCAGACGGCTTGCATTAATTGACTCTGCTATTGCACTGGCAAGTGATGTGGTACTATGCTCTTGATGGGCCTTAATAGCAGGCTGCTCCCTTGTAGAAGTTTGTGTTACCACAGCAGGTTGTACATGTACATCAGCCTGTGTTATATGATGCACTGGGCGACTTCTTGGTTTAGATACAGGTTTCTCTTGCCTGGGCTTGCAGTCGTGGAGCAAATCTGTTATTTCTTGATCTGAGTCTACTTCTTGTTGATAGACTTGCAATCTTGCCTTTGCAGCATTCATCTTCTGGACTGTCTTTAAGCGCTCTATCTGCATGCGCTTCTCTTCTAAAGCATTTTGCCTTGCAGCATTTTCAGCCTCTTGTAATGCAAGTTTCTGTCTGTTCTCGTTTTCAAGTGTTTCAAGCTCTTGTTTTTCACGTTCCATTTCTTGTAAAACTTCCAAAGTGGCTTGAGTTGCAGCTAGCTCCGCTGCAGCTTCCTTTACCTTTGCAGAGGACAGACTTGAACGTTTTGAGCTTAAGCTTGAACTCTTCATAGACTTAACTCCTTGAGAGTCCACATCAGATCTCTGAGATGCTGCAGATAAAAACACTGAGCCAGTCTCAACCCAGTATGCTTGATCGCCTTTAGTATCTTGTCTTTTATCTGTCTCTTCGCTCAGATCCCATTGCAAGATCTTTCTTGTAAGAGCATCACATGTGTCTACTCGACGACGTGTCTCTCCATCAGGTGCCTTGTGAAGACGCAAGTCATCATAGGCTTGTTTTACATCTGTTGAAGCATGGTGGACTTTAGTCATGTGGTCTTGCAGTGTCTCATTGGGAAGGAATCCATCATGTGCTCTTTTAGCCTCCCTCACAAGAGATTTCCATTTTTTGTAAGCAGTTGTGAAACTGTTCAAAAGCTTTTTAGATTTGTTGTCTTGGAGTTCTTGACCCTTTTCAGTCAGTGTTCGGTTTCTCTGACTTCTTCTTGGTCCTTCTTGTGCAGCAGCTTGTTTCTCAACACCAACCTCGCTCTCTCGTAACGTATTTGTGTTTAAATTTGCTTCAACAAGATTTTTAGACTGCTGTTGTACTTCTATAGCTTCAGTATTATCCATGTTCATAATTGTTTAAGTTAACGTAACTTGTAATTTTTGATTTAGTTACCCTTTAAAATGTAACTGAAACTAGTTAAGTTAACAAGCTTAGTTTAAAGATTACTAGTTAGTATAGCTGTTAAATTGCAATAAAATACAAATTTCAACTAACCTAACCCTTTTTAACCTTTAAATTTAACCAACAATTTTTTTTACAGTGTCTTAATGTTTCAAAAAATCGCTTTCACAATACAAATGAACTTATTTCCACTTGCAATGAATTATATCACTTATTTTTAACTTTAGCAGTACCAAAGAATGACTCTTTAAATGTCTTGACACTTCAAATGGTTAAATAATAAACGAATATGATGAAATCAGAAATGACTTGGTTGTTATCATGTACGTAACACCAGAAAACTTGACTCTTCAGCACTTATACAGTCCCTTATGAGCGGTTTGATAAGCTATACCTCTTAACATTCAACTTATTTTAAATGTATTACTTGTTGTAAGCTTGATCACTTGATGCTCTTGGACTCTGCTTGCTGCTTGCTTGGGTTACCGGCATGTGAACAGTCTTATTTTTCTCGGCGCTGGCGTGCGTTGCAACTTCCCTGCAGCTCCGTCCACGGCGGGCGCACACATCGTCTTTTCACCTCACGTCGGACAGGTTGAGTTCTTACTGTAACTCCCGTTCAGTCAATCATGACACAAGGTGTTCCTCTCACAGGCATTTATTTCTTCACTCGAGGAATTGTCCAGAAAGTCCACAATTGGGTCGATGAATATCGAAAGAATGTCGTAAGAACTCATTGGCCTTCTTAACTAAACGGAGTTAAGGATTATTCTTCTTCTTTCATCTGCTTCTTTCATACCGGACTTATTGACCGCTGCTCACCCATAGACTGTGTGCTCACCTCAAGCATGGTGAAGGTAAAGTGCGTCAATACAAAAACAACGTGCGAGCACTGACACCGGCGAACATTGGTTCCGCTACGATAAACAGCTTCTTTTAGACATAATTACATCCATATGAAAAACAAAAAATATATTCCCTTATTTAAACATAAATTATTCATATTTTTAACTACCAATTATTTATTAACTATTTAAATGAACTTAAATAGTATAGCTGACTTTGATGGCAGCTACAGTCCAGAATACATGAAGGACATGTTAGTAGAGTATAAACCCAGTAGAGCTCTGAGATCTACTGACTCAGGTCAGATAGTGGAGCACAGAGTACAAACTAGACATGGTGAAGCAGCATTTAGCTGTTATGCTGCACACAACTGGAATAAACTACCAGCAGAACTGAAATCAGCCCCAACTGTAAGCACTTTTAAATCCAGGTTAAAAACATTTCTCTTTTCATGTGCGTATGGCTGAGCTCTTAAGAGTTTTTAATTGTAATTTTTTGGATTTGCACTCTTTCTTGTACTTCCTATATTCTTTTCTCTTTCTTTCTTTTAGTATTTCTAATTTTTAAATTTTTACATGTTATTTTCTTTTCACATTTTTTGCTCTTACTGTTAAATGTTCTGTCTTTATGTAAAGCACATTGAGTTGCCTGTTGGTATGAAATGCGCTATATAAATAAAGATGCCTTGCCTTGCCTTGCCATGTGATTTGTGACACAAGACTGCAACTTGGAAATGAGAATTAATGATCAGTGCACAATAATATGATATGGGCTATGATATGATTGAATGAACTGCTTAAATCTTGTAATTTATTTGTACTTGTTGAATGACCCGAGTGTAGGATTTAGTGTCATCTAGCAGTGAGCTTGCAGATTGCGAACACTCCCCCCTTCCAAGTGTGTTGGACACGGGTCTGCAACCTTGACTATCAAAAGAGCCATTTTTTGGCTGAAAAAGAAAAAACAAAATCTGTCTGGAGCTGCAACTCTGCCTCTGAGACTCCTCTCTGTTTAGGGGGGATTTAACATCCAAATTGAGAGGAAAAGGCGCTGAGTCATAAACGTAGGCCAAGAGGCACATTTAAGTTGATGAAATATTAACTTTTTTTTTTCATTGTATGGGCTATACATTTTTATGACTGGAGAATGTAAGAATCACTTTAGGCCTACATTATACACATTATTTTTCATTTTTCATTATTCATTGCCATATTTTTTTTTTTTCAAAGCCACAGGGAGCCAATGAAGAGGGACAAAAGTGCCACATGTGGCTCCAGAGCCACAGGCTGCAGACCCCTGGTGTCAGAGAACATACAGTGGTCGCAAAACTTTAAAGGCCACATCTAGAGCCAGTGTTTGGTTTGTCTATTCTGGGCTGCTGCAGAAACATGGTGGTGCAACCTGGTGGCCTCTATGGAAAAGGACCTGCACCTTCTGTAAATATAAACAGCTGATTCTGAGGTAAAGATTAGACATGATGATACACCAATGAAAACATATACTGAATACTTGTAATGTAAGGATTTGCTGCTTTTCTTTGCCTGCCTCTATTTTTGTTTGTTTTTCAGTTGTTGACCTTGTTTTGGATTTAAAATCATAGAAACTGCCTTCTGTATCCTGCTTTTGAGTCCTCACACAGTTTACCAGGCCTGCTACAATAAGCCATAATTAATGAATATTGGTTAATTGAGTACATAAGCCTGGGTGGATGTCATCTGATTGCTTGCATGTGTGCATGTGTGAGTGAGTGCATCAGTGTGTGCATGTGTTCATGTTGTCCAGAGCTAATCGCGAAAATTACTTGATTGATCAGCCTATTTTTTGCCACATTCATGACTGTATGCTGATGGACTTCTGTGATTCAAAACTGAATCGGTGCCGTGGTCAGGGGCATTATGTTTCCAGGTCATCCGACCGTATGAATTTGATATCTCAAAAATGCTGTGAGGTAATTTCTTCATACTTGGCACAAACATCCACTTGGACTCAAAGCTGAATTGATTAGATTTTGGTGGTCAAAGGCAACATTATGTATAAATGTTGAATAGGATAAAATGTTGAGGTGATGACATTTTATATCCAAAAGGTAAATTCAATTCAAAATTATGTTAGGTCATGTTAATGTTGGCAGAACTTCTGTTGCCTGGTGGGGATCTGCACTGGGTGTGATTGGTGATGTGATTGCTTAATGATGCACACACTGATGTGTGTTTGAACACTGATAGAATTAATACGTTTCAAGAAAAAAAAAAGCATGAATGGCATATTCAGTGATTATAAATGTTTTGAAGTGAACTGAACAAAATGATTCAAACCAATAAACTAATCTGTTATTTCAATTACAGTGCAAAATCCAATTTCTGTTTTGCTAAAATATCTTTATCACCACTACCAGGCCTTTGCTATGAGAATGGCCAAGTAACTAAAAGTCTATCAGCATTGCAGAGAGGGGACTGTTGGCCCCCCAGCTGCCACCACCACACCACCACCTTCAATCTTCCACCAGCTCCGAGATCTTTTGGATCTGTATTCTGGGACGTGAGGCTTGGTGCTAGCTGCCAGAGTGCCATCATGACAGCTGCCGTTGCATTGACAGAATTAGTGAGATAAACACAGCCAGAGACAGGAGGGCCCAGTTGTTGTCCAGATAAGTGAGGTCAGATGAGACCGCAGCACCCTTTTAGTGAATGGGAACAGGGGGGAAACAACTGAGTTATTAAGACGAGGACTTATTGCTTAAACTAATTTGAGAGCTGGGTTTTATAATGAGGCATCACTGGAAGGAGAGGAAGAAGGAGAAACTCCAAATGTACATGTACTTCCAAAATAAAATGACTCTGCATTAAATCACCTCAGTGGTGAGTACAAAAGAGAGCTTTAGTGACACGATAATGCCATTAACCGAACCAAGTTGGGAAATTATTTTTCCACGTGAAATATTAATGCTGTTATAAGGGTCCTGTCTGATGTACTTTTTAAGGTTGTCCACATTAATCGCAGAACCTCTAAAACCTCTCCAAGTGGTGGTGTCAGGTTGGACTGTTTGTGTGATTGCATATGTAAAAGAAAAAAGGAACACAAAGAAAAGACGAACTTAAGCATCTAAATAAAGTGTCTGGTGACTGCCTGGGTTAAAACATTCCACCCATCTCTGCAGGGATTTAGCAGTCTGGGAATACAACACCACCAGGCTAAATGACTGAAGATTTGCTGTGTCATATATATAGACCCACATCACTGCTATGCACAGAGCAATGAAAGTGAAAATGAGTACAGGAGGCTTTTAATCATCGTCATAAATTCAATGTCAGGGGACAAAGAGATCACACTGAGCAGACAAATGTGCAGGAGACAGGCGTGGGAAAAAAAGTAATATAAAAATTGAAAACATTAGTTGCAAGAGCAAGAGTTAAATTATTTTTACTTTAAATTTTTATTGGTTTGTTCTTTGTTTGTTTTGTGATTGACTGGTGGGATGTTCTCCTGCGTGTCTGTCCCAATGTGATAAGAATCATTAAGGAAGAAAGAAATACGCAGGTATTCACAAATGTATGGAAATGTGTTTGGTCACCCTGCACCTCTTTAAAGGAATAGTTCTGATTATTTAATGTGGGATTGTATGGGGTACTTATTGATAGTCAGCGTTATAACCTACAGATGGCTGTTGTCATTGCCCCATGTTTGGAGAAGCAGAGAGGAGTACCAGCACAGAAACTAAGCAATGAACTGCTGTGGACATGATCAGCAGCAAAAAGTATTTTAGCCACTCACAATGGTCCACCTCAAAAAGTCAGTATTTGTTTAAGTGTACACTATATTTAGAATATTTTCACCATTTTACCTTGTCATCAGACAGCCTTTTCTGACAGGAAACTGCCATTATATAAGCCAAATATTGCTCTCTCCAAACCATCCAAACTCCACGGGAAATGATTTGATCAGTATCTTTTTAACTCACAGAACACAGGAGTCACTGGTCGACTGCTGCCTCACTTTGTTAGTTTGTGTTCTTGTGTGACTTCTGTGTTTTAAAAGTATGATTCAGATTGAGTGGATTCATCAAAGTCACACACTAATACAAACTAATTAACAGGTCGAGGCAGTGGTAGACCAGCAGCTCCTGTGTTCTGTAAGGTAAAATTACAGATTTTTTCAATGGAGTTTGGTTGATTTGGAGAGAGCGATATTTGGCTTATATAATGTTGGTTTCCCCTCAGAAAAGTCTGTCTGATGGCAAGGTAAAGCAACGAAAATATTCTAAATATAGCGTACACTCATATTGATTTTTTTAGATGGACCTTTTTTAAGCAGCTAAAACACATTTTGTTACTGACCTTGTCCACAGCAGTACATTGCTTAGCTTCCATGCTGGTGGTCGTCTCTGCTTCTCCAAACCCAGGGAATGCCCACTGCCACATACTAAAGGTAATACACTGACTATGGATAAGTGCCTCATACAACTCCACATTAAATAATCTGAACTATTCCTTTAAAAGAGAGTTTTTCCTTGCCACTGTCACCTTGTGCTTGCTCAGTTGTTGGGTCTCTCTAGACCTGCTCTAAATAAAAAATGCCCTGAGAACGTATGTTATGATTTGGTGCTACATACATAAAATTGACTTAATTTGACTTGGAAGGATGAATGTATGTGTGAATCAATGAGCGTCTTAAACCAAATATCCTACAATAGAGACTCAGCTGATCTCTTGAATATTTAGACACAACAAACATATTTTTCATGGTTTCTTCTTATTATTTGTTTATGTGAAAATAATCAGGTTCAAGTTTCAGATCATCCTGTTGCGGACAGTTGGACAGAAAGCCTTAAAGATATCATGAAAAGTAACCCCACTCATCGTTTGGCTTCACAGTGAACAATGGGACTCAGGCTATACAGCCCATCTATATGCATTAAATATATAAATAGCTCTGAATCTTTGGCAGTCTAAAAATATACCTATTAATTAAAGCCCAAGCATGACTTCTAGTCTAATTTTACTTTTGCTTCTGCAATGATAAGTACTGGGCAGCATCGAATACAAAGACTAAATCTCACTGTTTATTGTACTTTGTATGGTCGTACATGTGAAAATCATAACCCACTGATAAAATTATCACATTCATTAGCATAAGCTCATTAAGTTCAGTTTACTTGTTTGAGCAGTTGCATGAATCCATGGAAATCACATGCTGTCAGCATTGGGACTTTATTTTAAGATTTTGAAAAACCATACTGCAAAAAGTCCCTTAGAATTAGTAATTCTCTTAATAAAATAAATTGTTGGAGCAAGTTGAAGAAGAAATTTGAGGCTAAGTGAGGATAAATTTCTCTCTTTCTAATTTAGCCTTTGCTAGTAATTTTGTGGCCACCCCCTGATTATCTGTTGACATTCACAAGCAACACAGGCTGGTATGTGCTTGTATCTTATTTAATTAAAACAGTTTGTTTGTAACAAGACTTTCCTGTTGACAGCAGAATTGAATCACTCAAGATAAATAAAACTATTGACCTTTCTATAGCTGCAGGTCGGTCCGGTACAGAAGATAGCATTATACCAAAGATAGCAAAAAAGTTAATTACTGCTGTTTATGTGGTATACAGAGGTGGCTCCTTATATTATATTACATTATAATATACATTATAGTTTGTGGCTCGTTAAAGTGATACTTCGACATCTTGGTAAATAAACCTCAGTTAGATGAAAATATCTGTGTATCAAAAACATTGTATAATGCTACAGCCAAAGGCTTGTTAGCTTAGCTTACCACAAAGACTGGAAAGTGGACCAGTTAAAGTTCCCAATAAGTCAAAATCAATGTTTAATTTTATGTGTTATTATCACATATGTGTTGTGCTATAAGTCATCTATACACCAGTTCTGGTCCAGCTATGACAAAATAGTCATTTTGAAGATAATCTCAAGTATTATTAACGGTATTTCAGAGTTTTCCCTGGGAAACAATTACTGTTGATGGCTCATCCTGCACTCACAGACATGCACTAAATTTGAAACGTTTTCTTGCTTTTGACGCCGCCTGAGCGTGAAAGGAGAACACATTCATTTTACCGAGTGGACTGTGGTGTTTCTGGAGAATGGGCCTCTCTGTATAAAAGCATGACTTTATTCACTGATTTGGGTGAAACTCGGTCATATTTAATGGAGATAATATTTTCTGGTTTGCCCTCTGATTACTTCTGGATCCTCAGCTTCAACTTTTGCTGATTTAATTACAGTTTCCTGATGACAGGTAGCCTTTGCAGCTAACTTGTTGCTAAAGTACAGTAGCTAACTGTGACAGGTACTGTTAGTGGGCTACAGGACTGGGCTCAGCACCTCCCAGTGAACATGACCAGTCACCAGGACAAACACAGCCTCTGAGACCAACAGGTTGCTCACAGAGTTTCTCAATGGAAGGAAACCTTACTTGCTGCTAAAGTAAGTTAGCTAACTGCTTACTACCCCCTTACTACCACCTTAGTACCGTAAACTCTGTCGTCAAACTGGCCTCTGTTGGTCTTGGAGGCTGTTTTCGTCCTGGTCCAGCTGTGTTAACTAGGAGCTCTCAGTCTGGGAATAGTCAGCTAACATGACCACTCTCCTTCCTATATTCATGGCGTGCTTTAGCTGCATGGCACCAAGCAATGTCTGTGACAAATCCCTCCCTAGCTTACCCTAACCCCTGTTTTACAGGAAACGTGTAAGCAACATCGTGTTTACGGATTGAACGAAAGATAAAACATGTTAATTAGTGAGCTTTACAGGTGTTGGTAGGTTAGTTGTAGTCTGATATTGAATTGACTGTACACTGTAAAGGTGGTAAATATCTTCTAAAGGAAAGTATATTCCCCAAAATATCAAAATATTTGTTTTATGTGGGTAATTTAGCCTCAAATTGAAGCTATGGTAGTCTTAAACAAGCTGCAAGTATACCCCATCCCCAAAGTGGGAGCCTAAAATGATTCTGTCCCCCTTCATCAGTTCTAATTGCCCATTTGGGACTTTCATTATGACGCTGCACGTTCTTTAAAGTCAGTTGTTGGGATCCATTTCAACCTGTTTGACAGCTTGCAGTGCAGTGAAGTTCTTCCAGAGGATCATATTGGATCTTGGATGACCCAAAGAAATTCCAGTCCAATTGGTTGCTGTGGCATTAATGATTAACGGTCCACTAGTGATGATGGGGTCTGCCCGGCTTGACCTTTTCACATGGCTGTATTTGCAGCAGAAGTAAGCACCAGGCTTTAGCATCACGATAGCCTTGCAGTGCCCAGACAGCTGCATCTTTATCCCCTGGCCTTAGCAGCTGAGTTGGAGGCCTCAATCCAGAGCACAGAGTAGGGGGAGTGGGGGAGGGATAACCAAGTACCTGCAGAGCACAGGCAAGAAGAAAAGACTGGGAACTGGGGGTGAGGACTGGGCAGCAATGCTTCAGTTGGGCATAAAAGAGACTGGGCCTTGAGCAATTAATTAGACCACGTCTGAAGTTAAGCGAACTGAAAAGATTGCCTGTGTTAGAATGTTTCATGTATTGCAAAATAAAATGAAAACATGTTGAAATATCAGGTTTATATCTGTGCTCAGGTTTTATGGGGATATTTTTCTTTATTAGAAGTAGATTGGACGCATGAATAAAAAGACGTTTGTTTGGCAAACTAATCAAATCAAATCTTTTTCCAGTTCTTGGAACTAGTACACTATCATTTCCTGTCTGATGAGTGGTCATCTGATTCCAATTTTGTCTACTAGTCCAAACAAGACAGATTCTTGTTTGAACCAGCTCCCAGTTCAAACTCTTTAGAGTGGCAAAGACACCATTCTCAGTCTATCTACATATCAAGGATTCATTGGCTGAATATGGCAGACATGGAATATAATATTCATGTATGTATTCAGTATGTTTTCATTAGTATATTTTTATCTGGAAATAACAATCACTGTGTTTTCATTTCATTAGAATGAACTGTTTATATCTACAGAGGATGCCGGCCACCATGTTGGACCGCCATGTTTCTACAGTAGCCTAGAACAGACAAAGCAAACACTGGCTCTAGGTATGGTCTTTTGCATTTCTGGACAGGTTTTGCAGCCACTGTAGGTTCTCCTGCATACTTGAAAGGGGAGGGTGAGACAAGGTGTTTGCAATCTATAAGCTCACCCCTAGATGCCACAAAATCCTACAAACGTACATACTAACATGCTCACAATGACAACGTTAACATGCTGATGTTTCATACTCACAATTTTAGTTTAGCATGTTAGCATACATCAGACCGACAATACATCATCCAGCCTAAGTCTGCAAGGCCACGCCCCCTTCTGGGAGAAATAGAGAGATAGGAAAATGCCAAAAAGCTGCTGTTTAGCAGGTTTTAAAACAAATAAACATACAAATCCATCAGAATCTCTGGTTCCTCATCCTTCTTGGAAAAGAAAGGATCCCAAAAAGAGAACAGTAAGAATTTATGAGCCTCCAGAGAACAGTTGTTAGTACTGATGGAGAGCTAACATTAGCTTGAGTGGGAGCTGGAGTTCACTCATAACTAAACAGTACAACAGCGCCAGACTGCCGTCTCCGACTAAATCTCAGCCTAGCTTAAATCAACAGTTTTCTATTAACAGGTTTTGCTATTTACAGACAATACTTAGACAACGATACCTGATAATTCAATATATTCAGTGTCTGGCCACTGTTGGCTCATTGATCTGCTTGGACAGGAGAAGAATGAGGGAGCATGACAGCTGATTAACCTTAATTTATTAAAGTATGGAAAACACTCAGGTTCAGGCAAGGTCACAGAATAATTATTACACGTCTATAAAACAAAGCTTAGTTTAACTTGACATGGATTCATGCCAAAACTGTGGTTCAACAATATGTAAAATTGCATTGTTGGAGATCCCCGGTTTTCCATCTCCCAAAATAGACTTTTTGGCAGAGTACCTGTATATGCTGGTCTGATGTATGCTGACAAGTGCCTATTAGTACAGTACATCAGTGCCTATAAATACAGTACAGCTGAGGCTGATGTGAAGGTTTTGCAGGTACTTGGTCATAAACTAAAGTATTAGACAAATTAAAAAATGACCTGATGATGGCACTAGATGAAAAGTTAAAGGCGCACTATGTAGGTTCTGCTAGGGGTCTCTCTCACATTAAAACAATAACAAAAGATATAGTCAGATGACATTGTGAGGGCAGTAGTTTTCGTCATTCTTAAGCAGAGGTCATGTTCATGGACGAAGTAATGTATTAAAGTTTTATTCACGTTAGTCACATTTGCCGACTTCATTCCTCAATCTCTGACGTATCTCACGTTTCCTCAGAAGTTATGGCAACTAGAAACTTGTGGGAAATTCACCAGGAAAAATGACTGATTTCTCTGGGTTCAAACATTTGGGATAATGTAAGTACACTCCTTAACAAAATACTGTATATAGTGTTTTTAGACATTTTAATGCTGAAATGTTACATATTATAGTTTTGCAGGATCACCAAATTTCTTACAATTCATCCTGAGGGGAAGAGGACTGTGTTTATCAAATTTTTATGATACAACATTCAACAATTGTTAAGACATTTCACTCAAAACCAGTCAGGGGATCTGCAAAGTCAATAAACATTCATCCTCTGGGGAGTGAACAAACTTTCATGGCAATCCATCTAACACTTAATATTTCAGTCTTGGCCAAAGTGGTAGGAAAAAAAGAGCACTTTTGATACACGATAGCGCACATTCAAACATAAATACATGCATGCACATAGACACAGCACAAACACAACACTTTGTGATGCACTGATCTCTTTATGGCGGTCTACAAATAGAGCACTTGAATCTAGTGACGCATTTTCTCACTGGAGAGTGTCCAGGGACCACCAGGTCAGGAAAACCTGCCTTAGAGAGAGAGAGAGAGAGAGAGAGAGAGAGAGAGAGAGAGAGAGAGAGAGAGAGAGAGAGAGCTCTCTCTTGT
>JAJHUR010139114.1:950-32252 GCA_027495735.1 Lutjanus campechanus
GGCGGATTATTAGTCAGTAGGCAGCGATTGAAGATAGATTTAGAAAGATGACAGGAAAAAGCACTTTTGCTCTTAATTTGTCAGTTAAATTAATAAATTCCTGCAGCACTCGACAGGATTATTCATCCCCTCCACACCTCTCTGTCTCTCTCTCCCGTACATACACAAACACATGCATTGTATGGGGGGCGTGGCTGTAAAGGAAGGTCAGGATTTCCAAACAGCTGTTACATAGCTTGACTGTGAGTCACACCCACTTGACTCGCTTTGACACAGAGAAACACTCGCGCACACACGTGACAAAAAGGGATGCCCCAACCCTGTACTGATCACCAATAGAGTTTTCAAATGACATGGAGGGCCGGTTCTGGAAGGATTTTTCCCCGTTCTTTATTCCTTAATGCTAATTAACACAGAAACACAGGACTCTTCTAATATAATGACCCCATAGGTTTATATTATGTCCACAAGATTTGATTATTTTAGCTTTGTTCTTGAGAAATCATCCTATTGTTTGTCGTTTTGGTATGATTCGTTGACAGAAGGAATCTTGGGGTTCACAGAAATTTCACAGGAATCTCCCGAACCTCTCATACTTTGCAAGAGTCCCCACAGAAGCCATTTACTACAAGTCTGTTCTCTTTGGTGTCATTTACATGAGGGGGCACTGAGTTGGAAAACAGCTCTGTGTATAAAGAAATGCAAGTGTCTGTGCTGATGTAGACATGTTACTACAGGCAGATGAAACATGATCCAGGGAGGCCAGGTTGGGTAACACATCCATAAATTTGCAGGCAGCGGTTTATAACACTGTCAGACAGGATTTTAAATCCCGAAAGTTATCATGGTGCTCAATTTGATGACTGTGAGATAAGCAGTGCAAATGCACCTTTCACACAAAGTTATAAATTACACCTGGAATATATGCCAGCAGGTATTTTTAAAGCAAAACAAAGCAAACCAAAAAGAAATGTATTAGCGTTAAGTGTTAGCTGTGATATAAACAAGAATAAACAAAAAAATAAACAAAAAGAAATCTGTTAGCGTCCATAGCTTATATACATATAAAGGACAAATAATTCTTGAATTTGACAGAAAAATAGACTCTTAGCTCTGTTAGCTTGTAGCATGCTAACACAGACCCACAGGACTTGCAGTTGTTCAGTAACAACTGAGATGTTCTGCTTAAAGTTTATTTCTCACACTTATTATTTATTATGACTTAATTTGTAATAATCAATGGCTGATAGTATTTATACCACATCTATCACCGTATATGTAGAAAACTTACTAATACATTTTTGCACTGAGTGGGATTTTTGTAGGGAATCTGGTGGAAGACGGTGCTGTTTCTCAAAGAGCTCAAGTTTTTGGATTGTCTGCTAAGAGCATGAGGAAGGAATGAATGACCTTAAAAAACCTTTGTCCCTTTTCACTCAGATACACGTGGTGCCATTGTTGCTTTAAAAAGAGAAATATTACCAATTTTTTTTAGGAAATGACTCAGTTTCCTTGCTTTGTCGCTCTATGACAAAGCAAGGAAACTATACATTGTACATCATCATTTATTATTTATTCTTAAAATCAATCCTTTATTGCACTTTGGTTTCCTCCTCACTGTTTTGTTCATATTTCGACAGTTTCATTCTTTGTCAGCATTGAGTCATCTTGGCTGCTTTGTTAGTAACTCTTAAGTGTTATTTCCTGTTTACTTCGTTTGAATAACTGGCATTTGCTTTTTGAGTTTTAACTGCACCTTTTTTTGGGGGGTCTGAGAGTTTCCTTTACTTTTTAGCCATGTACTGTTTCAGTTTAGGCTTTCTGTTGTTGCTGTTTACTCCAAAAAGGGAAAGAAACTGTGCTACTGCAGCTGCCTGTTTTATTGCACAGATGAGTCATTCTTTCCAACTTTTTGCTCCATGGTTCCAACTGCATTGTTTTGTTGTGAGATTGGTCGAGTTGCAACAGATGCAGCCACTGTAGCTGACTGCTGTGATTAAATGCAGGTACCTACCAAAGTACAGAGCTGCGACAGATCACAGCCGCATCTGCGGCAGCTTCCCTTTAAGTTCAGCCATGAACGGACTTGCGGTGTTCACAGTGTAAACATAGACGACCAACAATTTGAGATCCATTTATGTTTGGCTTCTTTCCAGTAACTCTGACGTCTCTGTCCTCTAGACTACAGTTGGACAGTGATAATGACATCATGACAGAGATATCATGTGTGTTGGTGTGTTGTGGTTTCCTGATGTTTGGGCCTGGCAACTGGTAGAATTCACTTCCTGTTTGAGTAATTTGAGACTGGTAGCACAGTGGATTCAAACAGTAGTAACAGTAGTAAAATAAAACAGATATTTGTAGTTGCAGGGCTGCAACTATTGGTTATTTTCATAGTCGATTAATTGGTTGATTTTTTTCTCGATTCATCAATTAATAGTTGTTTTAAAATGTCAGAAACGGTGAAAAATGATGATCAGTGTTTCCCACTCACAACCCAAAATTTACTGTCATAGAGGAGGAAAAGAAGTAAAAAATATTCACATTTAATCAGCTGAAATCAAGCTGCTTAATTGATTTTCAGGATAGTTGGCAATTAATTTAAGAATTGATTATCGATCGTTGCAGCTCTGAAGTGGATTTTGTTTTTATATGTTTTAGACATTGTTTTTGCCTTTTTGGCTTTGGTGCAAAGTGCATTTCCATCAGGACAATAAAAGTGAAACCCATAAGTTTGTCAAACACTTCATCAACAGCAGCACAGAGCTCCTACCATAACAAAAAACAGAACATTTGTTCAGTTTCTCTTGGTAACAATAAAATGTATATTTGTGTTTATATTTGTGTGTATTATAACAAAATGCTTTTCACATTATAACAAACTATTGTCATGCTATAATTTCACCTTTTTCGATACCAGACTTTTGAGCCTGATGCCAATCAATATTGATATTTACATTTACTATGTACAGACTCAGACTTACAGATAAACGAGCCATCAAATGCCAACGTGCCTCATGAAATCCATCAACACTTGCACAGAGTCCAGAAAAAGACTTGTTGTCAGTGTTGTATAAATAGTAGTTGGAATTTTAATGTGAAGAAAAACACCACATGCCGCTGACAGTGTGAGCTTGTTTGTTTATGTGTAGGATGCAGAACAGTGTACACATGGATCGTGCTGTATGTATTTCCTGGATGGCTTCATGTGTCACACAGGGCCACATGTTTGTGTGTGACAAGAGTGACCTTGCATTCTTGTTGAAAAGATTCATGCAGCAGGCCGTCGTCTGTCTGTGCTTGTTGGAGTGTTTATCTTTCGAGTAAAAGAAACACTATCCTTATGTGTTGAGCAACACTATGTGGTTAGA
Source organism: Lutjanus campechanus (assembly GCA_027495735.1). NCBI lineage: Eukaryota > Metazoa > Chordata > Actinopteri > Lutjaniformes > Lutjanidae > Lutjanus > Lutjanus campechanus. The sequence goes on from JAJHUR010139114.1 coordinate 4,322, forward strand.
ATACTTAAAGGGAAGAGGGATAAAATACAAGTTTTTGTTATTATTATTATTATTATTATTATTTAATTGTAGAAGTAAAACTAAAGCCATGTGTTAATAACGCTGAAAACACTTTGAAATGATAAAAAAAGAATATTTTTATTTTATAGATTTTTATGCAATTCACATTCCTTATGTTTGTTTGCAATTTTGATAAATTGTATAGTTTGTAATAACATCATGGATCTGATGTGGACACCATCTTTTTCCATAGAATACACAGTATTGACATAAGGAAACGCTCATACATAAACTATTTATGAATGTGTTTAGAGACTAAAGCGTTCCTGAATTCACCCAAACAAACTCTCTATTCAAATGCATTGTGTTTATGGCTAAATTCAAATGTTCTCATGGAGGGTTTCTGTGAATCTGCCTCAGGAGTGTTAGTGCAGAATCCTCCCAGTGTGTCAGTTATGTAACAGGTCTGTCATAGCTGACTTCCAGTAATCCTCAACAGTTCTGATGCTGCAGCACTGACGTCCTGTCACGCCGCATCTCGCTGTGTCTCTGTAGACTTGTAGTCCTCTCAGGTAGTCAACAGCGTAATTTCTTTGTAAGATATCCATCATTTTACAGAAAGTGATACCTGCAGTATTAAAGTAAATCCTGCATTTGTCACTTTTTATCCATGCTAACACGATCTGTCAGTCGATTGATCCACCGAACGCAATTACATTCCTGGGCGATGTATCCTAATAACTTGATGATCCTCTTACTTTTCCTCTAGCGCCACCATGAGGTTGACATTTGTGGTTGTGTGAGTTAAATGTTTAAGAAAACTGTTTGAGGGACTGCCATGAAATTAGGTACCCTCCTCAGGATGAACTGTAATAACTGGTGATCTTTTAACTTTTTCTGTAAGGAAACCAGTAGGTCAATTTGCCAAATTCTTACTTTATACTTTACCAAATACCTGCAAACCTAATGACAGTCAGCCTCAGCTGTACCTTGTGTTTAGTGCTAATTGAAGGAGCTTTATTGTCACTTATACAATCATACAGAGTACAATGCACAGTGAGATTTAGTCTTTGCGTTTAACGTATCCCAGGACTAAAACTAACTTTTGAACAAACAGGGTGATTTTCAAATCTAAAAAAACACATAAGCAAGAGGCCGGATGAGGATCTTCCCAAAAAAAGATCAACTAAGCAAAGATCCACTGAACTATATTAAGTTTGGTTCCCAGTGAATTCTTTGGAAGGTCCTTTGTAATCTCCATATTTCCGTCGGTCTCACAGTGTGAGTGCATGTTTGTGGGCATTTACAAGCTGCACCAGAGACTACATTTTGGTCAGTAAGACTGGGTGCTCTGCCAAAGAGAACTGGCACGGATAGAACAAGACACATTATACCGTATCAAAACAAAGAGGATGCAGTGTGTTTATCTGTAGTAATTAGGCTTTACAAAGAGGCCTGTCACACATACTTTGTTGTAATCGTGGGTTTGCAGTTTGCTGCAAAATGAAATGTACAGTTTAATGTGTTTTTTTTTCTGATTTTATACTAATATAAGAAAGCCTCATTAATATAAATGGAGTGGACAAAATATTAGAAGTGTAGTGCAGTAAAAGGACCACAAATTAAACCTTCAACAATGACATGATGGCCCTCATGAAGGTAGGGCGTTGTTTCACAGGTGGTTTTCTGCATTAGTGTTAGCGAGGTATACATAATACTGTAAACTGGCAACTGGTATACTACATCTATAAAGGAAAGAGATGCTATGTAGTGACTCAAGGGACTGAGAGATATTCTGTTTCTTAATATTCTGTCTGGCAACTGTGGCTCTGAATTTTGACTGAGTTTCTGATCTCTGTGCTTCTTTTGCCTTCATTGTAAATCAACCTCCATGACAGCTCAACTGTATGTAATATATATAGTAAACATTTATCCCACTGCTCTTTGAATTTTGATGCAGTGTGGCTTTTTAGAAGTGCATTCTATACAGGGCATGCCTGGGAACTGTAAGAAATTTCTGCAAAGGTTTGTCAGTTTGGGACACTCAACAAGAATACAGCATTTATTTTCTAAATTGTTTACAGCAGTAACTTCAGCTGGAGGAAACAAAGATCAGTTTTACTCCTTGTGTGTATGAGTTGACACTGCAGATGGTAGTAATTGTAACAAAGTGCGGAGCTTCAAAACATTGGTTACACAAATCCATCAGCTTTTGAAGTAAATCACAGGAAAAAGGTTAAAAAGAAAGTCACAGAAATTGCAATATGGCTTTCTGTAATTTCAAATCGCAGGAGGTGCAAAATGTAAAAGGCAAAATGTGTGTCAAAAACTTTTACATTAATGAATGTCGTGAGGCAGAGATGTCCTGTCCCACGAATCAGATTCTACAGACTCAAAAAAAAGCATCTTCATTTGGTATAGATTCTTGCAAAAAACCCACAATATAGTCATTTCAGCATTACTTTCAATCAAAATAAGAATAATGATGTAAAAATTATCATTATCTCTAATAATCACAATTGCAATATCAGTCAAAAATAATCACAATTAGATATCTTTCTTAAAATTGTTCAGCCCTATCTGTGAACTCTAAAACTAGAATAAAAACCAGCCAAGTACACAAGTGAAGGGCTCACACCTACACTACGCTAATGTCAGAGCGTAGGAGCACACAGGAAACGAGTCCTTTTTGAACAAACATGGAAAAGTCATGGAATTTTACTGTGTAAATTTAAATCATGGATCTAACTGTTGCCTGTCTTTCTCTTATTACAGGTCCATTATCCAGATGTGGAGAGAGTGGAGTGGCTGAACAAGGTACACACGCACACACACACACACACACACACACACACACACACACACACGTCCACACACACACACACCACACACACACACACAGAGTCATTACCTTTATCTGTCTCTTCTCTCGCCCACTGGTGTGCTCTACATCAGGTGTTGTTCGCCTGTTAGCTAACAGAGGCAGACAGGTATATGCGATATAAATAGGATCTGAATCTGGAGCTCTGCTAGACCCTGACCCACTGCTGCCACCTCCCTGGAGACAGAGAGAGGGATGGAGGGAGGTGGAGAGTGATATATATAAAGAGACCTAGAGAAAGAGAGACAGATTGGCATCTGGAAGAGCATCACTTACAGTAAATGTTCAGGTGGAGTTCCAGTAAGAGCTTAATGGATGTAGATGACCAGGAAAAAAAACTTTTTAATATCCAAACATGATAGAGTGTTCTTCATGTTTGCAGTCATGTTGTGTTTGTCTTTTATGGTTGTTTACACAGAGTCGGATTTAAAAGGGAAATAATAAAGATTTATGCTCCAAAACACAGAATTACCATCATTTTATCTGTGAGGTGTTGATCAACACTTGATCAATACCAGTGATAACTCCAGCTGACTGGAGATGAAGGGCTTTGAAGTGCCTCTCTGATAAATCCTTACATCTAATCTTTATGCATAACAGAGCTGAAATAATGACCCTATTTTGTCATGCGACAGCAAATTGATCAGCGACAGTTTTGATCATTTTCAGTGTCATTTTAGGCAACGTCAGGATGTTCAGTTTAGATTAAATTAGCATCCTGACTCAAGTCTTTTCCAGCCTCTCCAGTGCTAATCTAAGCTTGCTTTTCACTCTTTACAGTGATTGTAAGTTGAGTTATTTGTAGCGCTGCCCACTGAAGGACAAAGATTCGAATCATCAGCCAGAGACCCCTCAGTCGACTGAGACTCTCCCAGTACAGTAACAAGATAAAACGGAGACAGCTTACAAAAATGCATAGGAAGAACATTTCAATGAGGAATTATAAAGGAATCATAAATTTAGCTTTGTATTAGCTTGTGAACTTAAAAAAACCACCAACAGTGAATGACAGCATGCACTGGTGGTTAACTGATGAGAGAAGTGGTTGATAAACAAGTTTCTGTTCTTGTTTTTTCAGTTCTTGATGACAAAGAGAGTCATTAAAACATGAGTCTTACTGGTGAAACATACTCATGCAGGCTATGAGTCTTCATATTGATCAGCCAAATTTGATTCTGAGTCAGGTACAGCCCTAATATTTAGATATTTTTTATCTTTCCGTAGATTAAGTAAGCTGTAAGGTCAGATAGTCAGTCCAGACAGTGGAGTGGTTCAGCTGTTCATATGGCTTTGGACAAAGGTGTTTGCCAAATAACTCTAATGTTGTCAAATACAATATGAAGGCATATTTTTTTGTTGCTGTTAACTTGTGATGAGCATTTGTCATCACAAATATACATTAAATAATCAATCGCTTAACTTAAAAAAAACACCAACAAAGTCATCAATTAAAAATATATTTGTAAGTTTCAGCCCTAAAAATTTTGAGGATGAATAATGATCGATGTTTTTAAAGATTATTATACAAATGCACATAGTGTAGCCATTTATATTAGTTCACATTCACTCGTCATGCAGTTATGTAACATCTACTGCATCTTAATTTGTGCTTTACACATCTATTGAACAAGTCTGTGTGTCTGTCCAATATTAAAGTACACTGGTCTCTGCACTGTTTAACATTTAATCCAAATAATATTGCAACATAAATCTGTATTGTCTCCAAACAGTGACATACTAGATCATTCCCTGTCTCTTCCCACAAATAAAAACAGAACATAGAAATTCCTCCTTGTATTTTAAGTCCACCAAGCACGCAGTAAAAACAGACTTCTCCAACGATTTCAGGCGTATTTCAACTAACAGTGTCAACAAGAATGTGTTCATCTGAAATCAGTCTTAGCTCTAGGCAGGTCTGGACGTGATATATTTTTCTAATTCTTTCTGTCTCTCTCTCTCTGTCCTCCCTCAGACGGTGAAGCAGATGTGGCCGTTCATCTGCCAGTTTGTGGACAAGCTGTTCAGGGAGACAATCGAGCCGGCGGTGAAGGGCGCCAACCCTCATCTCAGCTCCTTCTGCTTCACCAAGATCGACATGGGCGACAAGGTGACGAGACACCAACACTGTGACGATGAGATTAACACATACAGTGCTTGGTTTGTGAAGTAATTTGAACTGAAACTAGGTTCTCACAAATCAATCAAAGGCTTAGAATGTAAAAACAAGAAAAGAAGACTGTTATAAAGCACTTTGTCAAGTGGTAACAATAAAAATAGAGGTAATGATCACCTTGATGGATCATACAATCGAAATTGAATGAAAGAAAAATGCCTGTTGGACAGAAAAACACAATGAGAAATAAGAATTACTGCAGTATGATTTGGAAAATGTTTAGTAAAAATGTACAGTATTAAATGGGCTAAAACATGCTAAATGACTGGTACACTCTGAGAAATAAAGGTGCTGACTAGAACCAGAAAGGGTTCTTCGGATTGTCCCCATTTTTGGTTCCACTTGGAGCCTTTCATAAAGGTTCCTCTTGGAACCCTTTCAGAGACTTTTACCTCAAACCCAACATAAACTTATATCTGGAACCATCTGCGAAAGGTTCCAGCCGGAATCACCTATGAGAGGTTCTCCAGAGAACCTTTTTATAATCCAAGGGTTTAATCTAGAACCCAAGCATGGGTTTCTACTCAGACCTTTTTTCATATTCCAGGGGTTTTATCTAGAACCCATCCAGGAGAGCTACTGAGAACCTTTTTATATTATGGAACAACGAACCCTTGATGAAAGAGTTCTTCAAGGATCTCAACAATCTTTGAAGAACCCTTTCTGACACAAAGGGTTCTTTGGATGAAAGTGGTTCTTAACGGAGCCATTGACAAACCCTGTCCTTCAAAACAGGGTTCTTCAGAAGAAAAGGAACCTCAGCACTTCAGGAAGAACCCTTTTGGAACCCTTATTTCTAAGAGTATTTGATTTGTTAGTACTGCTGCTCATAGCTTCAGTCAGAGTGTAGGTGCTCAGATCTTTTATTGCTGTGTTTCTATTCTTGTTTTTTGTTTTTTTGGTTGTTGCTGTTGAACTTCCATGAACTGAATTTTCTCCTCTGTCTCCATTTCACAAGATTGTTTGCAGGAGGACAAAAGCACCAAAGTGAAGTGTTATCTGTTATGAAAAGCATTCCTCCTCCTGTTAGCACCAAGCTGTTTTCTGTTTGTCTGTTCTGGATTAAACCTCACACTGAGCCAGATTGTGCTCTCATCTCAGAGCAGAGCATCATATGTAGGCAACAAACAGCAGATCTGAAAGGTTTTAATCCAGAGTCTGGGCAGATTCAAGAAAAGATTTGCTCACTCGTTCCCGTTTTATCTGTGTTTCTGCAGCCGCTGAGAGTGAACGGGGTGAAAGTTTACACAGAGAATGTGGACAAGAGGCAGGTCATCATGGACCTGCAGATCAGGTACACAGTAAACCTCTCACAGTCACAAACTCTTGGCTTCATTACGGAGCACTTCCTAAGGATAAGGCTGGTGACATTCATATTTTCTCACTGTCAGTCAAACCTATGTAAAAAAGAAAACGACAACAATTATATAATCTTACTAACATGCAGTGAAAGTAGTGCCAAATACTCTCAAGAGCACCATCAATTCTATTCTTTTGTTCTGAAGTAGAGGGTTTAAAAGCCTTTCAAAACTATGTTTTAAGAAAGACTATTGTTCCCAGTTCTTGCAGTGTGTGGGCACAATAAAAGGAGGGGCAGGGGTCTGAAAACGCCTATGGTTGGTTTTTTGGGGGGATTTTTTGACAATGACAAAATTGTAGAATAACACCAGCCTTTTTCTTTGTCAATAAAAGTATTTGTGCTGGTTGTGAACAAAGGGAAAAAATGAGGCCACAAATGTGTACAGTACATCTATGTATTCCCTTCTTTCTTCCCTCGCTTTCGCATTTTAACATTAATCGTCTTATTGTGTTTTTCTTGGTCCTCCTTTCAGCTTTGTCGGGAACACAGAGATTGATGTGGACATCAAGAAATACTACTGCAGAGCTGGAATCAAAAGTATACAGGTATGACTGTGTGTGTACAATGTTAAGTGGCATTTATAATTTTAACAATGCAGCTTTGTGAGCCAGGGTCACATACGAGTGAAGACTAGCTCTCTGAGGAGTGGCAGGTCTTGTCTTTTTCCTGTTGTGTCACCTGGTTTTCCAAAATAAGCAGCTCTGTCATGTTGCAACTGTTTGATTTCATGCTTAAACTGTCAGGCCATTATTGAATAGTTGATCGGCAACAATCCTGACAATTGATGACAATTGTTTTAAGTCACTTTTGTTACAGAAATAAGAACTATCCTCTGGTTTCAGGTTCTCAAATGTGAGAACTCCCTTTTTCTCTGTCTTACATAATGTCTGTTGAATATCTTTGCACTGTTGGTCTGACAGCACATAATATAAAGACAAACCACTGGGTACCTGGTCCCTGTAATGGATATTTTTCTATTTTCTGACATTTTAAACATAATCAACAAACGTATTAATAATCCACTCCACAATTCCATCTTTTAAAGGTGCATACATCCATGCACCTCCATACCTTTTGTAAAATAACAGTTACAAAAGAAAATAAGCTACCTAAACATAAATGAAGAGGTAATCAAGCTGTGAGTGAATACATCATGCGAGAAAGCTGCAAAAGTAATGAAAAAATGCTATGGTTGCAACATAGTCATAGTCTAACACAGTTGTTGATGGGACGGAGGATTGGGAGATGACAGAGGCAGAGGGTACACTGGACCACAGGACCACATACCTCCCCTACAGTGAAGACGAATGCTGCTGTAAACATCGCTCATCCCGCAAGGCTGTAACAGACACCTGTAATCTCCTGTCAGATTATTTGGAGACTAATGCCAGCTGTCCATATTCACTCCCTGTTGTTGTCAAAGTGACTGCTGCGCTTCATTTCTTTGCAAGTGGTTCCTTTCTGCATCCCAATTTGCTTCTCCGGTATGTGCAATGCACTGTTAAAATTGCAGTGTGCCAGAGTCTGTCGCACCTGGCCTTTAAAGAGAGTGGTATATGATGCCCTGATTGGTTTAATTTATGCTGTGCCAAAAAAAAACCTATGATTAGATGCAGCCTTTTTTCACCTTACTTTGAGACCAGATTTGGCTGTTTAACCAAGAAAAGTGGAGTTGGACACATCTTAAATGCACTATGCACTTTAGACCATACACTATAGATAGTTTAAATAGGCCCCAGGAAGTTCAAATCAGTTCAGCAAAAATTTCATCAATCATTTAAACTAATGAACTGCATGAAATCTCAAAGAAGTTATTAATATTAATTTCATAAGACTATAGAAGATAAAGAGAGACAGGACTTTCAGACGGATGTGAAAGTAGCCCTCATTTGTTCGACCATGACCACTGTATTAATCCGTGACCTCTCCAGAGACACTTTTACATAATGTGTTGACACAGGACTGATAAAGGAGACGTTATCCACTCGGCTGTTGGCAGAGGATCAGGCCATATTTGCTGTTCAGAGATCAGAGACAGAGAGGGAGAGAAAGTGAGTGGAGAGAAGAGTTTGAAAGATTTACAAAGAGAAAACAGCTGCGCGTGCAAGACAGAGTCAATATTTGCCTTTGTATATGGCTTACACTATATAGCTTCAGCGCCGGGCTGTGTGTCGGCTTCTTATAGGCGGCTGAAGAAATAAGTAGTTCAGACGCCGAAGATGTTAACTTGCAGCTTATCATGAGTGATGAGTCATACTGTAGGAAGGTTTGTCACAGTTTTGGTCACATTAAATGTCAGACTACATCAGTTACTTCTTCTGGTTAAGTAGATCCTGACACAGAGTTATCTGCTGCACGTGATTTATAAAGCATCCTCACTCAGGCAGGAATAAGTCGCAGGAGGGCGGCAGGAATAAACAAAAGGCTATCTCAAATCTTTCCACTGCACCCATTTTGATGAGCAAAATGTTGGTATTTGATTACTCAGAGTGAGCTACGACCAAATTTGGTGCTGCAGACGGGCAGTCTGCATATCTGAGGTTTGAGTCACTGCAGCCACTGAGAAAGCTGTGTCCTTAATAGTGAAAAGCTCTGATGGGAAACATTCACTTTTCTTAAGAATTAACAGCGATGTCTGTGATTTCATTTTAACACGAGAAGAGCTTTGCTTTCCTGCAACAGTTCTTTGCCTCTACTATAATCATCACTTTTTCAGTTTAAGAGTTTTTGCATTGATGACTGATTCAAGTCCAGATTCTCTTTCCTCTTGACTCTGCCACAAAGGTTTTGTAATGCCAGCATTTCACAGTCTGATATTAGTGGAGACAGCCAAGATGTTGCTGGGTTTTTTTTGAAAAGCACAAAGCCAGTTCATTATAAAATGAGGGTTAAGTCACAAAACAGAGAAAAGAGGATAGAGCAGCACAATAATGGCATGATCCAACACAAGCAAAAATAAGTGGGGGGCACAATAGTTTGATATTTTAATTTGTGGAGTGCGTTAGGACCCCAGTAATCCCAGTAGGGCTGTGCAGTGTGACCAAAATCTCATATCCCTTGAATAAATAGTTTTTATAAACAAACAATGGCGGTTCCTGAAGAGGTTAGCTATACTGCAGTAGCATCAATTATATCAGAACTGGAGAGCGTTTCTTCATTGAAAAAAGAGCAAAGTATGGCACTGAAGGCTTTTCTTGATGGAAAATATATTTTCACTCTTCTCTCGGCTGACTTTGGCAAGACTTTGATCTGATTGGTTGAAGTTAGCCTGTGTTAGATGTGATAGACAGATGTTTCATCCTGTCACCTGCTACATGTTTTTTTTTTAAAGTACTTGCCCTTTTCCAAACAGTTTCCGAGGACGACTTCCCATATGGTTCTGTGTAACAAACAATCTGGCATGTCAAGTTAGGCAGTTGCATCAACTAGTCAGCTTGGTTAAGGCTCGGGGTTTGTGTTGATCAAAAAAAAAACACACAAACCACTGGTGTTTGTGTTAGAGAGTACAAACTTAACACTTTTTAACACTTAAAGCGTTTGTTAAGACTGCAATGACACACAATGAATATACAGTAGACATATCACTGAGAAGTAACGGACTGATTCATAGTGTTTCTTGTCCTCTGTGCAGCTTCATGGAACGATGAGAGTGGTGATGGAGCCTCTGCTGGGGGACATGCCTCTGATCGGAGCCCTGTCTGTCTTTTTCCTCAAGAAACCAGTGAGTACCTTGACCTTTGACCTCATCCTTTGACTTCATCATGAGGTTTAGACTCACAAGTCAATCTCAAAACACTTCACTCAGTAGAATCAATCTTAACAATCTTAAAGCTCTCGCTGCCAAAATTGATTGGAAACAATTTGATTTTTAAAAAAAAAAACTCAATTACAGCACTGCAAATTACATTTTTCTGACTGTTCAACTTTTTTTTTTAAAGTTGATTTTTAATCAGATTCGTAAATTTATTTTTATTGTTTAGATATTTTTTTCTGCAGTTATTTAATGAAAATATATTAATATTCATTATCTACTTGAATACTTTAATACAAAAATATTCTGTTATGTGCAAAAATAGTTTTAAAAGTATTTTGCATAAGCACACACATAATATAGATTTTAAACAGGTTAAGAGTTTGATTTAATAACTTTCAGAAATGTTGCTGATAATGTCCTGTAATAATTTTGGTCAACCATCACTTGACCATTGACACATACTGCTCAGATTAACCTGATTATGAGCCTACTTATAGTGTACAGTTCTACCAAACCGCAGCGTTTTCCATTTGAGTCTTCCCGAAGGCTGCCAAGCCTCAGTCCTACTTTATCAGGGCATTCCTTCCCTCTGACTGCTGTCTTCCTTCCTGTGCCTCAACACATTTTATCTTCCAGATTCAGGCCTTGATACTGGTAGCCCCTCACTATAAAATTAATCATCATCAAAAATGTAGAATTATTCCTCCTCCTCCTCCAAAAATGTGTTTTCAGTCAGGAGTTAGAAGAAGGAGGCATCACTTATGATACTTTGGAGTCAATATTTGTGCTTTTCATATGACCCAAGTTGAGTTCTCTGCAGAAAAGACTGATTTGATCTTTTTCTTCTGTCATCAACTGTCAAACTGTGTGTGGACATCTCAGGCTCAAATAAAGCACATATGATCAAATTCTAAATTCTAAGAAGAGATGGGAGCTAATTTTCTGGATAGATGCATGTTTTTGTGCACAAGTGCAGGTTTCTACCTCCTGCACCACCAGGCGTTCAGAAAGATGTGTTTATTTACATGTTCTGCCTTTGGGTGTAGTTCACTGATAAGCTGCTGTTTAGGCATTGTTGTTTGGTGAGTCGATGCTGCATTTTCCTGTCCCACACACCACAAAGGAACTGACTTGAGTCACAGAAAACTGGATTTGACAGACTGGTGACAAAACAAAACAAATCACCCTGTGTTCAACATTGTGGACCACAGTCATGTTGCAGCAGGTTGCCTAGCTACAGGCAGCTGACAGCTGAGTTCAGCATCCTCCCAGATACATACAGTATTCTTCATATATGCTGTGGGCTATCTATAATTTTGTCATCCTGATTGTGTTTCTCTATTATGTACATAATATATTTCCTGTCTGTCCAATAGGGGTGGGCACCTCACAATTTGATTCGATTTGACTCAGAGGGCTATAATGTGATTATAAAATTATTCTGCATGAATCAAAATTTTCAATTTCTGTACATGATTTATTTTTTCTCACTGTGTAACTGCTACTTTTAAAACACAGCACATTGGTATTGATCCATTGTTCAGGTCCCTACAACTTCACAGAAGCTACAATGCTTCCGTTTAAGCCACGGGGTACCAGACAGATTGTACACATCTGCAGTTGCTCACGTTCAGCCATCCTCACCAAAACAGGAAAGCTGAGGAAAATTTGTACTGTAGTTTGTGGTATTGGGCTATATAAATCAAGTTGACTTCACTTGACTTACAATCTGGCTCATCAGGAAGCGAAGTATTGGTGTCTCTCAGTATCAAACGGCTTATCTCCTTGTTTTGGTTTCTGCTGATATGTATCCTGCATGCCTGGGTCAGCTGATTGTTTATTTATAAGTTTTGTCTTGCTTTTGTTTTCATCTGCTGGTGTGTACCATTAGAGGTTCAGCACATGCCTTCAGGTGATAAATTACCAGTTAAAACACCAAACTGTAGTTTTTGAACATCACTTTTAGCCACATAGCTCTTGGGATGGCAATATCAGTACACCACTTGGGTCCAGACTGACATATCATAACTAATCGATGGATCGCCATTAGGGATAGAATAGTGCATCTATTTGTCCCAAACTGTTTGGTGCAGGACGTTCAGATTGGCATGCGACTATCAAAACTGTGCTTTTGTATCAGACATGGAACAGAAATTCTAGAGGGCGTGTTTTACCTGGAATGCTTTGACAGTGCACCAGTTGTTCTGTATCAGCTGTAGCATGCCAATTGGCTTAGCCTGGTCAGTCAAGCTCGTGTAGTGTTGTTGCTCCCAGTCCGTTACAATGAAAATGGACAAAGATTAGTGTCGAACTGTGTATCGACACTGTACGCACAAAAGCAATACTTTAGTTGTTGTGAGCTGACTGGAACCCGCAGTGCATTGTTGTGGAGCATTGTTTTAAATATGTCATTAGATTCACATGCCAGTCATTGTCTGGTTTTATCTGGTATGTATTATTTCTACATCTTGCCTGTATGGCTGTCGGCTATAATGAGGTTCAAACAAAGGAAAGTGCTTTCGCTCAGAATGAAGAATGTGTGCACTCAGGTTCATGTCTGTACAAATCAGCTTCTATTTAGTTCAATGGAAAGTGAACAAAGTGCTGTGTTGGTTTCATATAAACACTGCCTGGTAACAGTTTTGAGTACTAATTTGTAGATTATTTACTTAGTAGCTCCTGAAATGGAGCACCTTGTTCTTTTTCTTGGAAATAATAGTTTGACAAAATAATCTTGGCTCAAGTTCTACATCTGTCCTTTTTCGAAGCTTTAAGCTGAATTTAGTAATCAGCAGATGGCATTTGTCATTTAAAAGTATGTCATTCGTGGTATGACTCAGTATCACTCTCTTCTTCTCTTCTGTCTTAATCTGCTGATAAATAAATAAAAAGCAAGTAAGTAGAACTTGAAAAGGATGGTTTGGATTCCTTTTGTGTATCATTCTTGGGGCTCCGATGCCTCTACAAAGAAACTTCCAGTGATGCAGGAAACTCTATAAGAATGTTTAAATTGCATCAAATAGTCAAAGCTGCTGTATTTAAAATCTGTGTGAACAGTTGGTTTATTTGTCTGTAGGACACAAAAGTTCAGTGACGCTGGAGATGACACATCCCTGTACCCTCACCATGTGTGTAGGTGCACAGCTATGCAGAGAGCTAAACACACTTCAGATAATGGTTGAAAGCATCGGATCATCTTTGAGGTTTTTACTGGAGGCAATGACTGTCCTGCTGCAGCTGCTGATGTGTTTCCTCAGTGACATCGTGCCTAGCTTGTGGCTATTAAAAGGACTCTGATTTAGAATATTGCATTAGCAACACATAAGCTCTAATCAACTAGTAGTGTGGCTAGTTTGGTTAGCAATAAAAAAAAACTTCAGTCTGAGAGTAGAGTGATGCCCACAAAAAAAAAACTAACAGCAAGCACCTTCAGAGTTTGTACACACTTGGGAATTTGCATTATGGTAGAGTTAGTTTGTCTTTACCTTTCATGCCAAAATTGAAAGCATTATCATAACACATGTACTCTATTTGTTTTTAAGTGACAGTCCTAATTTTCTTAGATCACTTATTCTGTCCCCACCCACGCTGCTTTCATTCTCTTCCTGTGCCACCCTGGCAGTGGCATTGTGGTCCACCACGGTCTACATCTAGAGTGCTAACTAGGCCACAGAAAGACACATACTCACGTCACTGTGCCGCACACACACGCAAACACATGCCAGCGGTCACATGTACACGTGTGCTGTACATTTAATTTGTCATATATCATCCATGCAGATTAACATGGACATTAACATCGAAGTCTCACATAAGGATTAAAGAGGAATCCTTTAATAATTTCACACATCAAGAGCAGTTCATTGGTCATAGTAAGCACTACGCAGCCCATGAAAACAGATAAATGATGTCATCTACTTAAGTAACGGTAACAGTTTGTAACAGAAAACATCTGTTACAAGCTAGAGATAGAGAAACATGGATGTCTACCAGCAATGAAGAGTCTAATGTAAAGACACTACTGAGGATTCATCAATTTAGGAGTTTGACCTGTGCAGAAAGTCAAGATATATCCTATTCTTTTTGTTAATTTGCCTCTTGTAGGTCCCCCATCTTTCCACCATGTGTTTCCTGTAGATGTGACTGACAAAGGAAACTTGACTGACGTGTTAACCTCATATCATTTAGTGCCGTCGACAGCTCTCAGTAAGGCTGAACTCGGAACTGCCTGGTTTCCTGCTGACCGGATTTTGTTGAATAATAATAGTAAGAGCTAGCTGGACATGTTAAAGCTCTCTTGTTGGACAGACATCAAGAATAAATGCTCAGGAACAACAGTAGCTAATGCAACAAAATTATATTAAAGTTGACAAAATAATAAGCTAATCTAGGATTGCAAAGTTGCTTTGTTTTTTCTGTACTTTTAAACATGATGTTTCTTTTCCAGTTATGAAAATTAAGTGGAGAAAAACACATTTAAATTCCTAACTTCATAGGTCAGACAGGAAATGTAAACATCCGCCCCCTGCCGCTTTTTCAGATCTAACAAAGTAATTGACTAGGCCTGCTGTAGATGGTCAAACAGTGGGTCCTTATTTTCACATACAAACATTACCATGTTCCCTTCCTCTGGCACTGTCTCACGCACAAACATACTCACACTGGTTAACACACACACACACACAGATGAAAGGCAGCTATGCTTGGCTGCTACTCTGAATATCTACAGTGCAGACAGAAAATGAGAAGGAGTCTACAAGACTAAATCACAGGGGAGCGCAGAGCTACCACAGTACCAAAACGACAAAACATTTAAGGTCAGACCATGGTTTGTCTAGAAGAAAGAAAAAAAAAAGTAGTTCACAATATTTTTCTGCATTTCTTGATATACAGTCATTTCCTTGTCTTTCTTTTAAATGAATTATTTGCTGAAGAGTGGGCAGGTAACTTGACAAGGAAAACAAAACAGCAAAAATTAAAGTAATTTGTTATTGTGTGCTGCAGTCAGACATGACAGCTGATTATCTCATGTAGAGAGTTAGACGTTCTTTAATGCTGGAAAAATTTCAGTAATCTTACACCAGACTGCCCGAGGCCTCACTCTCTGCACAGTAAAGACAACATGTTGGTCTTTTCCACATACTGGTTACAAAACAAGTGATAGACTTTTCGTGTTAAAGTGCTCTGCAGTAACTTACAGACATTACTTTTGAATTAAAAAAAAAAAGTAGTTTATTACAGGGATTGTTTTTTTGTTTTGTTATGTTTTGTTTTTAAATCCAACCCCTCTGCCCGAAAGCTGCTCATAGACCACATTGCAAAAACATAAGGTTTGATAATGTTGTAAATCATCGGTGTCTTCATTGTTAAACAGCCACAAATAGACCGTTTTCACAGCAGCCGTTTTCATTTTCCAGTGATACTAATTTAGGTTCTGTTCAATTAAGGTCAAACAGTGTCAGGTGCTGCTATTGTGCATGTTGGCTCACTGGAACGGCTCTGCAATAGGGCCTTAAAGGGACAGTTCACCCCAATATCAAAAATGCATATTTTCCCTCTGATCTGTAGTGCTGTTTATCCATCTACATTGTTTCAATGTGAGTTGCAGAGTTTTGGAGATATCAGCTGGTATCTCTCCAGTATAATGGGACTAAATGGCACACCGCTCGTAGTGCTCAAAGTGCCAAAAAAAACAAAAAAGATTGAAAAACTCAACAGCAATGTCTCATGAGCCTTTGGTTTGAATACATAATTTATAATAAGTATAATATTTCTTAAAAGGAGGAAAAAACGATACAGTTTTTGCTGCCAGTTTTCTTTCTTTCTTTTTTTTTTTTTACAATTGTAGCAACTCATTGTCTTGTTGATGTTGTCATTTACATTTTCCATGTTTGAGCATGTCCTTGTGCAGCTTCTTTGTGTATATGCAGAGATATTTCAGCAGTTTCATGCCCCTGATTTGCTTCAGCCATAATAACAACTTCCAGCATTTGACATTTTAAGCCTCTTGCATAACCTTTTTCAACTTTGCGGTCACTCTTAATCTCAGACATACTGACACACACACACACGCACACACACGCACACACACGCACACGCATACACGTGTTTTCTTTCTCTGGTTCTTCATACTGCGTACTCGTACGGAGAAGCTTCCACCATACAATGTCAGTGAAATGTTTTAAACACAACCACGCTGACATCAGGCCCATTAAGTCCACATATATGTTAACCTTGACAGCTGGCACCCTGCTCACACTCCTTTTACGGTCGGTGGACGGGTGTTATTTTGAGCTGGGTGGCTTCCCAACGCGAGTCTGGTGATTGTCTTGTGAGCTTGACGGTCCAGTTTGTGTGATGGTGATTGAACTCTGATCAGCAGTGGGTCGGGGTCTACTGCAGGAACTCTGCAGGCTCAGACTGGTTCACAGTATGAAGCAGATACTTCTGCTTCTCAGTTCTGATTGATTTGTTTACTCTCTGATAATCAAATCGTCCTGATTATCGGGATAAAGAGCCTCCCTGCCTCAGCCTGTCTCCCTCAGGCTTTGTAGTCGCTGCTTGCTCGCTACACCTTGGATTCATCCAGACTACACCCTGTTTTGGAAACATTGCCTCCATGTCCTGTCAAAGATGATAGCAATGACTCAACCCAAATTTTGGGCTTCTTTATTGACACTACATACATGTTTTTTAAAATCAGTTAGTAAAATTGCTGCTGCAAGAGCTGCACTACTTCTTATTATTATTTTTGCTATTTTTACTACCTCTACAGTACCATACTACCTATTTTGACACACATTTAGCTATTAACAAATAATGTACCATATTGTGTTGCGTTAAATGAACTGTTTAGTACTGCTATGCATGATGTCATATGTCTTATTTGACTGCAACAGATGATTATTTTTATCGATATATATATACACTATATATATATATATATATATATATATATATATATATATTTAATCTTCTCAACATCAGAACACAGTAAAAAGTTTTAATGAAAACATGTAGAAAAGAGCATGAAGAGCTGAAAAAATGAGGATAAAGGATGCATTGTTTCACTAATGGCTGCAACTGTTACTTCTGTGATCATTGCATTGCAGTTTTTAGTACCAGGGTAATCATGATATTGCGCAGACATCAGGGCGTGTCAGGTATGTGTGCTGTGATTCAGCCTCACTTTTTACTGCACTGACTGTTGGAGGTTCCTGTTGGACAAAGTCAGTGAATAATGTTTAATATGCGACTTCTCTTTATAATCTGGTTGCTCAGGTAACCCAGTTTTATGTTGAAGCATATAAGCCTCATAACTGGGTTAGAAAACCAGGGTAAGCTCCCATTATGAATAGGAAACAAGCACGTGTGAATATTATGAAATCTGTAAGTGAGTGTGTGGAACGTGTTACTGCCTGTAGCGTTCGGTCTCATCATCTATGCAGAGTCAGATTTGCACATAATTTGGGGTAACTTGTAATCCCAACAAATACATAGTGGAGGACAGCTCCTCCTATAGGGAGGTGTTCATTCTGCTGTTTAGGCCGTTCGGCCTGTAGTTGGACAGCTGAAAGGCTCAGTCACAGGTGGTTGAAGGGTCAATAATAACAGCTTATCCTGAATAACTGAAATGATGAAAGCATTTTAGTGGTGAATTCAAGGGTCTGTCTTTTACAGACCCCATCATAATTCATTTTCTTTATGGGATTGTGGTCATCTGTCTGCATTCTCTCTGAGCCTGTTGGATTTGTTTGTTTTTTTATCCATGCAAGAGGTTATGGACTATTGTTAGAATGACAGTTTATAGTTTTCTGAGTATATAATCATGTGCATGAAAATCACACATGACACAAAAATAAAGTGCAAATGGAGAACTGACAATTAATTCTTTGGAATCAAATCAAAAGCAAACCCACGTAACCTACTCTTTGCAGAACTGACATTGTTCCGGTTAATTGCTGTGTACGTATCCACTCCCTCATTTAGATGATGATGATGATGATGATGATGATGATGATGGTTTCATGCTGTTGCATTTTAAACTATGTCAACAAACAGCCTTAACTTCATCCACAGTTTCTCCATCTATAGTGAGGATGTTAAAAAGCTTCTGTGCATTACTGCTCATATCTTTGTAGAGTTTAACTTTGCACTCCAGTGACTCCATTAGGTAGTAAACAAGACAACAACAAACAGGACATACATTAGATCAGAATGCATTTTATAAACTCTCCATCACTAGAGTGCATTTACACTGCAGATTTTAATGGAATATTTTTGTCTTATGCTCAAACTAGTCCTTGTCCCCTCTGTCTGCCCATACTGCCTCAATGCAGATATATTGATATTGATGTACTATTGGAACACTGCTTTTAATGTTTGATTTTGTGCCTCGTTCAACTCTACTAATGCTAATGTAATGTATTTAAGTTAAAGGTATAGTTTGGAAGTGGGGTTGTATGGGGGGCTTATCAATTGCCAGTGCATTATGTATGCGGTCGACTTGCTCCCAGGTTGGAGGAGGAGAGTCTTAGCACCAGCTCAGAGGCTAAGCAATTAGGAATGTGCGACATTAGTTAACTGTACGATTAAACGTCGCCACCCTAGCTGGTCGGCACTAGCAATACTAGTCAGTTAAACTAATCATCAGTATTTTATCATGTACAGTGCCACTTAACTGTTGCCTCTATGATATTATAGAACCACTCATCACTAGTCGGGGTTGTGGCATCATCAGATGGCAGCCTCTTCTCACCCAGCACGCATTCCCTGATGGCCGCCTACCCAACCCCAGACGGCATTTAAAATACAATTTGGCGATTACAGACTGTAATTAACGACTTCAAAATGGCTCTTAATACACAGTATTTTTTCTGGCAGTGTTTAACACGATCAATTAATAAATTGTGCTCAATTTTTTATCACTTTCTGAGTGTTTTCTTACTGTTAGGCTAGCAACAAAACTATCTAAAAAATCCATATCAGTTTAAGTGTAGACTATATTTAGAATATTTTCACTGCTTTACCTTGCCATCATACAGCCTTTTGTAGTTATATGAGCCAAATATCACTCACTGTCATATTACCTCACAAATGCAGGAGTTGCTGGCGTACCGCTGCCTCGATTGCTTAGTTTGTCTGTGTCATTGTGTGACTTCAGGGAGTCCAAATTAAGCATCTACTGTAAAACACCACAGCCACTAAATAACACAAACAAACTGATTGAGGCATCGGTGGTTGAACAACTCCAGTGTTCTGCGAGGTATCAGGTAAATCACAGATTTTTTAAAATTTGATAAAGATATTTGGCTTACATGAGGGGGTTTCCTGTCAGAAAAGGATGTCTGATTGCAAGATAAAGTGGTGAAAATATTCTAAATGTAGCATACACTTAAACTGATTTTTTCTAGGTGGCTAAAATACATTTTGCTGCAGTACATTGCTGAGCTTCCTACACCGGTGCTCCTGCTGCTTCTCCAAACTGGAGGCATTCTGAACACCATCTACTGTAAATGACACGCTGACCATTGATAAATACCTCATGCAACCCCAGTTCAAATAATCTGAACTATACCTTTAAATGACAGAGACTAATTGTTCATTACTGTGTTTTTTAAAACACATATAAACTAAATCGGTCAGGCTATAATTGTAGCTCAGGTAGGAGGACAGGTTGTTGATCCCTGCCTCTTCTGCCTACATGTCAAAGATGCTGAACCTCAAACTGCTCCTGATGTGCAGGGAAGATGTTTTGGATTAAAGCATCGCCCAAATGGTTGTAAAATATTGTAAAAAGCAGGCCTAGTGATTCAGTTAGTGAGAAATCAACCCATCTCAGCCACATTCTTTACTTTTCATATAAAGTAGTAACAGGAGATCTTTTTCACTTAAGTTAATGTTCTGTTTTCTGTCGGTCTCGCTTGTTTTTCATTAACTGTGGATGTCTGTGTAAGTTCCATCAGCAGTTCAATATTTTCCTTCCTTTGTGTCTTATTTGAGCTTCACTCCTGATCTACTGTGGCATCTTACAGCTGTTTATTTTTTAATGTAATATCATAAGACAGTGAGATGCAGTACCTTACCTAAATAGTTCCTGTCTGTTTGAAGGCTTACCCAGTGTGCTCCGCTGTATTGATTATTGGATCGATTGAATCAGAGTTTGGCTCCTCAGCTTTTGCTGAATCATGATGAGGAGCTGGTAATGTGTAGGAGAAGAAGAGCTAAATGCCGAGCTAAGAGACCAGAACTTTGAATTTATATTAAATGTTTCTGCGTCTGTTGAAAATTGTTAAGTTGATTATATGAAGAAAAATTGCAGAGAAATATTTTTTTTCCTCAAATCCTGTTTATGAATGAACTGACTCAGGCGATTGAATCAAATGTATCAGATTAATTCCAGATATTTGGTTCCAACATTTAGTTCTGCAATAGTTTTGAGTATCTTAATGCCAGAAGGTTGCACAAGAAAAGAATTCCTACAGCTCACTAAAACAAGTATTCCTCATCAGCCATTTGTTATTAATATCATAAAGCAATATCTTTCATTTATTGGGTTGTAAA
This sequence comes from Lutjanus campechanus, assembly GCA_027495735.1. NCBI lineage: Eukaryota > Metazoa > Chordata > Actinopteri > Lutjaniformes > Lutjanidae > Lutjanus > Lutjanus campechanus. Next base: position 25,053 of record JAJHUR010139114.1, read on the forward strand.
AGTTCAAATTCTTTTATTAAACTCTAAATCATATTTCTTTTCTCTTTCAGTTGCTGGACATCAATTGGACAGGACTCACAAACATGCTGGACATTCCTGGTGTCAAGTAAGTAACTGCATGTAACAGTGGTGTGACTGTGTTTAAGTCTCAAGCGAGACAGTGGGTGTGTGTTTGTATGTTTGTGTTTGTATGTTTATCTCAAAATTGTGATTTGCCTGTCTGTGAGTCATTTGTTGCTCTGTGCGTCTATTGATTTAAACGAGAAATAATCAGATTGCTGTGTTTATTAGAGCCGAGCACTCACATCCTGAACGCACACACACACACACACACACACACACAGATTTCTTTGATAATCATGGCCAGGTGGCTTCACACAGTTCCTCAGGGAGCTAGTTGGCTATTATAGAGAGCAGGTGTGTGTGTTAGTTTGGGTTACTGTGTGTGTGCGTGTGTGTGTGTGTGTGTGTGTGTGTGTGTGTGTGTGTGTGTGTAATAGAGACTGTGTCAATTTTGTCTCTATGTGGATGTGCTCCGACTCACTTTCCATCCTATGTTTAGATGATTCTGCTATATGTAGAACACATAATGTACAGTACACACACACAGACACAGACACACATGAGTTTAATGCTGTGCGAACTTTTATTTCCTCATCTGGCATTGCATTGTGGGAATACTTTGACCTCATGCTGCACTGGATGAAAATATTATTAACTTCCTGTGCTCAGACTCAAACTGAAATCTACTTTCCAATGCAAACGTCGGGCACGATATGAGGACAGTGAAAGCGGATTAATTCAAATTTCTCATTTAAATATCATACAGTGAGACCATTCAGTATTAAATATGTTTTATCATTTCTATGTGTGACTCACTCATTTGATATATATATATGAGTCAGAATAAGAAATTGCAATTCATGTTTCTTCATTGAGAGTTCTTTGTGTGTAATCAACTGTCAAGAAAGAAAAGCACAAAACAAAAAAACAACATTCAAAATCAAGTTAACTATATAGAAGTATCAAGACCAGACAAAAAGAAAAAAAATCACAAGAAAAAGCCTGAAAAAAAGGAAAAAAGAAAAAAGAAAGAAGAAATTACACACAGGTGAAGAAAGATTGGAGGCAGACTGGGATGAACTTCATTACATCTTTAATTCACTTCAGACGTCTGATAGGAATGGAAATCGTATCGTGACAGACTTTGTGATATCAACAAATATATCCTCAGAATTGGTATAATATTATATCGTGATGAAGCGTGATTTACAACCCTGCTTACAAAGTTTATTACTGTATTACTCTTTGTTTTGTGAATTATGAATCCAATAATATTTCATCATTTTAAAATGTTCTTTGCCTTAAGAACACCTATTTATCTGTGTGAGAAATTATCATTGCAGGACGACAGGTTCTGGGAAAGACACATTAATACTCATCTGTAGTGGGCCATGAAACTTGGAAGCAAACCAGTAAGAGGAAAAAGCTTTTTTAGAGTATGCATTAGGTGAGTCAATAGGCTCCATCTTGAAACACATTATCTAGTTCTCATTATACAGTCATGGTTCATCTTTTTCAAAGTGTCTTTTTTCTTGATTCCAAATTAAAGGATGAAATATAAAACATGTCACAGTCTGTGCAGCAGATATTTTAATACACATTTGAACATTTTTTTTACTTCTGCGTAAACATACAGAGAAGAAATGCCAGAAACACTGAAATATTGCAGGAAAAATGAGTCTGCATATCACAGAAGAGACATTAATGCTGTTCTTGCATCTTCTTCTGCTGTAGATTAGAAAAAGGCACTCCTGCTGTGTCCTCCCTCATCCACCAGAAAACCCGAAATTGAAGAATCCTACTAGCGGGGGTGTCAGATGTTTACATAACTTCAATGTCTTTAATTTTTACTGGTGTGCTATTAATTATGTAATAATGCCAAGTCCACCAGAATATATTTGCATAATGATACAGTTGATGTATTTGTTTGCCAGAAATATTTCACTTAAAAACAGGTAGGACACTTTCAGTAGCAAACTGGGAAGCTTTTACAAACCTGGAGTTTAAAAAAAAAAGTAATTTTTTTAGTCATCGTCAGAAAATAGATTAGATTTGCCGAGGACTCGGTGCCTGTTGGAGTGTGAAGGAGCACATATTTCCCGTTCTGTATAATACCATGAAGCTGGTGCTTTGAAGAGACTTTCCCAGTGGACACGCAGCCAGAGCGTTCTATCAGGCTCTCAGCCTCTTCTGCTGAAACCATTACGTTAACCACCGGATCACAGAATGGATTATGACCTTTATTTTTCCCCACTAAGTGTTGGTATTTATAGTAACGTGATTATGAAAGGAGAGCAGCCGCAGACAGAAATGTGATGTTGGGTGGATTCGAGAGAAGCATTTCCAGACTTCTTTTAGTTCAGCGTCGACCTCGAGGAAGACAGGGCAGCAGCACACTTTAGATTTAACTGAAAAATACACACTTACGCATATCAGATGCATTTGTAGGGATTTTAGAGCCCACTCCAGACAGCTGAGTGAAACCAGAAGCCTACAGTAGGTTCTGTGCCACAATTAAAACCTTATTCAAATTTCCATTGACATTTGTGAACCACAACAAACAGCCCTACAAATGTAACCAAACAGCCTAATTTGTCATTTTTAGGGGTGTAAGAAAATATTGATGAATTCTTGTATCACGGTGTATGTTTTGTGATACTAAACCGATTAGTGATATTGTGATACATGTAAACATTTGTCACAGTGGTTCATTTTGTGTTGTGTTTAAACCATTGAACACTGGATAGCAAGATTGATATCTATCCTCACAGTTTGAATTGTTCAGATTTTATGCATATGGTGATATGTTCTGGATTACTGTGATTATTTTCCAAACTTTCCTAAAATTAGGTTAAAAATAGTATCGCAGTATATTGCAGTATATTGGATCATTAACCCTGCATCATGATATGTATCATAATGACAGATTCTTGCCAAGACACAGCCCTAATCATTTTTGTGCTGCTTCATACTATTAAACATTAATGATGTGGCGGTTAACATTTCTTGAACCCAGCTGTACTTGATTACTGTCTTTTAAAGTTGCTGTTCCGTGTGTCAAATGTTATAAAAGGGTTGACGTCGCTGAAAGCTGTTTTCTGTCTGTCATTCTATGTTGCTGCTGTAAATGTACAGCAGTATGCATTTACTCTGCCAGTTGACGACCCAATAAAAATGGATCTGTGGACCATTTTGGGTCCTGACACTAAGTTCTAAGTTTAGGAAACCCTGGACTAGATTATTAGAAGAACATTTTGCAAAATGTGACCTGATGGAAAGTAAAGGAATCACCAAGTTGTTGCAATTCATCCTGAGGGGAACGTGGATATGTTTACTAAATTTCATGGCACTTAATCCAATACTTTTTTGAGGCATTTCACTCAAAACTACAAATATGAACCTCCTGATGGCACATGAGGACAAACCAGAGGACTGGGATCATGATTATCAACAAAATGTTATGACAGTCCATTAAATGGTTGTGGGGTTTTCAGTTTGGACTGACCAACAATGACTTTCATAGAAAGTTAAACTTCATGCTGCTGCATGTCTTTTTAAGATCTGACTCTCCCCCTGATTTTTGCATTATTGATCTTTTTTCATTGCATTACCATTGATTGATTTTAATCATTTGTTATGAAAATGACAAAAACAAGCCTAGATTCTAAATGGAACAAGAACACCACAGCCTGAAACACAACCTGAGTGTGAAAAACACCTCCACCTGCAGAGTCTCACTGTGTTGTTACTCCTCCATACTGACTCGTGTCTGTTTCCTGCTGGTTTACTGTTTGTTTTCAGCAGAGAAACTCACTGCGGTCTCCAAATGACTCCGCCCTGTGAAATGTAGCTTTCCTTGTTCGACAAGTTTGCAGGAAAATACCAGTGTGTGTTTGTGTGTGTGTGTGTGTGTGTGTGTCTGGGGTGAAGACCTGCCCTCACCCCACCCTCCTCACTCTCTTCCTGTGTGTTAGCGTGTGTGAGGGTGCTCATTATTTCCTCAGTGGTGAAAACCTGAGGCAACCCTCAGCTGTGTGTATGTGTGTGAGTGTGCGTTTGTGTACGTGTTTGGACCATCTAACATTTATCTGGAGACAATTATGTGTTTAGTGGGCGTGCAGACTAGGAATGAGCATGTCAACACCAGAATCAACTTTGCATTGCAAATTTCAGTCTGAGGCTCACCCAGGATCAGCAGTGCAGCTGTTTTAATGCAGGCTGCTGCTGCCCTCTAGAGGACGAGAGGTGGTGCCTACACGCTTCTTGTTCAAACTGTACACACAGTATCAGCAAGCTGGGGATGAAATTAGACATACAGCGTGTATTATTTCAACTATCATCTAAAACAAGCCGTACAACCTGTTTACCGTTTCTCCTCATGCTGCAGCCTCAGCTGTAGAGGTCAGTTATTTTACAGGATGATATTTTGGGATATTCTCTACTATACTCTACTCAGAGATGTCCTGTTCATTCTTAAAACATTTTATATTTCTTTTTTTTTCAAAGGCCCTGAAGAACTGTTTTCTTAAATGGTCAATTTAGCCAAAGCACACAAAAAGAAAACATGTCTGGTTCAGCCTTTGAGTGATAATTATGGATGCACCTATCGATCCCAGCAGCAGTAATACATAACTGAAACCTGTTGTGTGCTATATACTTATTTATTTGTCTCACAGTTTGAGCATGATGTTTTTTAGACGTCAGGTTAAGCAACGACCACAAAGATTTACAGCATTAGACAGCTTACTTGTTTAATGTTGGTGAAAAGACAATATTTGATCGGTGTTGTCTGAAGATACTCAAGGTTGCAGCATCAGTATCAGACATGAAAAAGGGGCATCAAAGTCATACCTATTGACAAGATCAACCCATGCAAATAGTTTTGCTTTTATTTTTTGCCCATGTTTTTTCAGCCTGTGAGATTTCTCTTTGCCAGATACAACGGGGATAAACATTAATTTTATTTTCTAGTGCTTCAACAGCATCATCTCTTTCCTTAAATTGTGTTCTCGTTACTCTAAATAGGTCACAGACCACACTATCAGGTGGAACCACTTTGAACCATATAAATAGTCTTGGTCTGCAACTATCAATGCTGTATTTTCATTATCTATTAATCAGTTGTTGTTGTTTTTTTATGGGATGTGTTTGCACAAACTAAATGGGAACCTGCTCATTAAAAATACACACAGTACATCACACACTACTGTACCAGTATCCCATGACAGTCTGTCCAAACACCTTCTGTGTCAGGAAGCTGCAGCACTTGTGTTTCAACCTGTTAATCAACATGTGAATCTTAAATAAATAGTTTGTGAAAGCAGAGAGGAGTCTATTGTATTTGTATGTTTGTATGTGTGGGAACACTTGTTGATAGACGTGTGTTTGGACATGTACAAGGCTGCTCTGTGGACATAAGAACAGCTGCAGTGTGCAGTGTGATCCTTCAGGGCAAAAAACCTCTACTGAGAGACAGTGAGGATGAGAGATTAAAATTTGACCTGATTCAGAAAATAATTTTCATTTTTTATTTTTATTGCTTTTAATATTTATTTTATTTGTTCTCTCGTTCCCTCTTATCTCTCCTCCTCCTTCTCCTCCTCTGTCCATCTCTCTCAGTGGTTTGTGTGACAGCATCATCCAGGACATCATCTACAGCTTCCTGGTCCTGCCAAACCGCATCACCATCCCTCTGGTGGGAGAGGCCCAGTTGGCCATGCTTCGCTTCCCCATGCCCAAGGTAACACACGCACACAGACACAGAAACACAAAGCTGTAATAAATAATTATTGTCACAGGTCTACATTTACTGTTAGAATACAGTAAGAATCTGGTCATCAAAAATGTCTCTGGTTGCAGCTTCTCAAATGTGATTTCTGATGTTGTTAATTGTTGTAAACTGATTTTGACTGATGAAAATCACATGTTGCATTTCTATGTAATGTTTTGTTATAGTACTGAAAAGCTCGCCAAATCCCAAACTTTCCTTATATTTTTACATTTCTGAACTTAAGCTGCTCCTCATAGTGAATCTCAAATTAAAAAAATATACAAAAATGTGCCTCAAACCATAAACTATGCTGACATTGTTATTTTAATGGTCCTAAATAATTGTCACGTTAATATTTATTGCTTTATATTTTATTTCACATCCTGCCCCGGCATGGAAATATCAAATGAACTTAAAGCTAACTCACGTGCAGCTGATCATGTGTGAACCTATATATGACATATAGGCATCATTACACCACAGTCTAATCCACACATCCTGTTCTTTATTAGCAAGCAGGGAAACTGTTAATTTCCCCCTGTCTGTATTTAGATATCCTCAGTGTTTCCCCTTTTTATTTTACCTCAGGCTACCTTTCTAATACCATATACCTTTCAAATTTCTAGATGGTTTCTAACAACACTAAAATATATATTCCATTTTCATAGATGGTCTGTTTGACAACCTCTCCTCCTGGTCCAGCCTCATGTTACACTTTCTGTTACGCATCTGTGTCCTTAGGGCGTCCTGAGGATCCACTTCATTGAGGCCCAGGACCTGCTTGGTAAAGACAAGTTCCTGGGAGGGCTGATCAAAGGCAAGTCAGACCCGTACGGGGTCATCCAGATCGGGACTCAGCTCTTCCAGAGCAAAGTCATCCACGAGACCGTCCACCCGAAATGGAACGAAGTGTACGAGGTGAGCGACTACACAGTGAAAGTGAGAGGCAATCTGAAATTTTACCATTTTATTTTTATTTAGTCCTCATACATGAAAAATACACACACAGCACCTCATCAAAGTAAACTATTCTGTCTATCTGGGCAGAAAAAGTTGGTGTAAAGAGGCAAGTGGGTGTGAATTCTTCCTGGGTGGCATAAGTTGAAAATGTTTCATCCTAAAAGGAAAAATTCCTGCATTCCGAGGCATTACGACTCCAAATCTTTGTATTTATGTCAATCCTCCAGCAGAGCCTTGTTCGGTGTGTGTGTGAGGATCATATTAATGTGTTAATTTGTATTTTCAGGCCTTGATATACGATCACTCAGCACACAATCTGGAGATCGAGCTGTTTGATGAAGACACAGATAAAGACGACTTCCTGGGAAGGTACAGCTTCTGCTTTACGTTTATTTATGTTTGTTTTT
>JAJHUR010139117.1:556-50897 GCA_027495735.1 Lutjanus campechanus
CTATAGCCTTCTGCCACCAAACCACAGGTAAGTGGAAGAAAATGTAATTTTTCACTAAAATCTTCTTTTTATTTTAGGCACTAACATGCTTTTCATATCTAGTTTTAGTTTTTAGTTTAGTTTGAGTTAACTATAATAACTTTGATCACACCATGCATAACTTCTGCCCCAGCTACTCTGGCATCCAATTAGATTCCTATTTTCATCCTTTTTTAAACTACTTCCCCCTATTATTCTGTAATGTTCCCATATTGCTATACATTGCCCATCAGTTTCTCTGTCTACTTACTCTTTCTCCTTCTCCTCCCCCTCTGTCTCTACCACACTTTTTGCTCCCCTAAGGCAGTGATTTGTGAATTCTGTCACACTGTGGCAGCTGGATCCTCTGTCTGTCCCCCTTAGAGAGAGACGAAAAGGAGACAGAGACAGAGAGAGGAAGGGAAAGAGGGTGAGGATGAGAGGACGAAAGGGTCTAGCCACCTCCGAATAATTACACGTCCCCTCTCTCCATGCGCTGTCATCCTTTAGGTAGTGTGAAATGTAGGCCAGCTGACTAAAAATAATCCAGACTGCTTAGATGGTCTGCTCTCACTTTTATGAATGACTCCCCCATTCTTAAAAAGACCAGGTTCCTCTGCACTTATGATTCCATTCATTATTCAAAGGCCCTGGAGACCCACGCAGGTGTTTTCAATCACTCTGGCTGATTAGACCTCTGCTCAGGCTGATGGTTGGTGGGGGTTTGTACAAGATGTTGTGTTGGGGGAGGCTGATGGAGTGATTTGGTTGCTCATGTAGATGTAGATGTAGTATTGATGGAAATTTGTACAAACACTTCCCACGTGTTCAACCGTTGTTCCAAATTTACAGCATAAAAAATGAGGGTGTTTTGAGGACTTAGTGAAAAAAATTGAGGAAAATAGCCTACAGAGGTGAATAGAGGTATGGGTCTCTAAATTGGAGAAAATAATACATTCAGGTGGGTGGTGGGTGGGTGATTTATGCAGACATGTAGGCTCAGTGCCCATCCGTACTTCACTAATACATAAGACAAAAACATTGTGTAATGCATCAGGTACCTGATGAAGGTCAATATTTAATGAATTTATCAAGAGAAAGCGAGACAGTGTGCAGGAGTTTCTCTAGTTGTCTTCATAAACAACATAGGCCTTTTCACAGAGGATATTTTTACACATCAAAGCAGGAAAACAACAGATGTTAATAATTTTTTCCACCTTTATTTAGTCAGGGGAGTTTCACTGAGAGTAGTGCTATCTTTTTCAGGAACGCCCTAAACACATTCAGACCTGGAATCTGCCCAGTGCAACCACGGTCTGATCCACCAGCCACTGAACAGCTCCACTGGAGCAGCTGAAGTTAAGGGCCTTGCTCTACCTCAGTAATGAGGTGTTACTGAAGTAGGGCAAGGTTTATCCTGCTGGTCTGAGTGATTGAACCTTGACAACCGCTGAAAAAAAAGTATTTCATGATGGCTGAATTCCATTCAGCTGCTTTGGTTTCCTGTTTTTGTGCATTCTGGCTCAATGTCACACACAGTCAAGGCTGAAGGCACCTTTTAAACTGTGAGATTTCTGGCTGTCTGAGACAAAAGTTGAAAATCATCAGAGAAACTCAAAATACTGATTGCACCATGACATGTGTCCATTGACGAATAAAACAATCAGAATAAAACATGAAATGATGCAGAATTTGAAGCTTGGGGCAACAAACACTTAGTCTAAATGTGCCGTTACTTAGACAACTGAATAAAAATGCAGCCATCATTATTGTCATTAGTACTGTAACACCTGTGCTCTTCCTGCTATGACAAGTCAAAATGGCTGCGGTAAAGAAAGACCAATTGTTTATAGGCCTTTTGGACACATAAACAATAGACTGTCATATTAGGAGAAGCACAGGTGCATTTAATTACATTAATATTGAAGTGGCCAGTAATCTGTGCCAGTGAGGCAGTGTGCACAATGTCAGGAACCTGACACATGCACACCTAAATGGAATTCACACATTGTAATGTTATTAATTACACCTGTGCTTTTCCCGCTATGACAAATCAAAATGCAACGTTGGAACGGATCTACTGTGTAACCTGCCATCCTGTCAGCTAAACTTAGACTTATTGTTCAGAATAATTAGCTTTCATAATTAATTTTCTCTGGTCTTCATACTGGTTAAAATCACATTAAGAAACGGCATCAATTCAGACTGCAGTTCATTCCCTGTTTCATTTTGTTACACTCTTCAAACAGCTGTAAGTTACTGCTGGCTGTCAGATGTTATCATTTATCTCTCCATAAAGTCTTGCTTTTATGGTTGGGCATTGTAGTTGTTGATGTTTTCACTCCAAGTGAATCACAATCAGGAGTGGAAGTAACAAATTACAGCTACTCAAGCTCCTGATCTTTCTAGATGAGACTTTTTGTAGGTGGCTTATGTTTTGTTGCTGACTGCATTTCTGTGCTGGTACTCCTCTCTGCCTCTCCAATCTGGAGGCATGCCGACTCGCATCTACTGGAGCTAATACACTGACTTAAATACCTCATGCACTCTCAGTACAAATGATCCGAACTATCCCTTTAATGTCAAACCGTGTCGACACAATCCGACCAGCAGATGACACAAACTCAGCTCAGTGACCTGTGACTGACAGTGCTGACCTTTTTGTAACCTTTATTTGCCTGGGGACGGTTGTAACCATCTTGTCCAGCATTTTGCTCATTTTCATTCGTAACGTTTTGTACAGTCACTCCTGAGAGAGCTGCCCGGCACAAACAGTGTGGCCAGAGATCAGCTCCCACTGGAATAAGATGAGGTTAAGTGACTTGAGTTTGTCCACTACAACTACACCGTCACTGCCCTAACTTTGCCCTTTTTTCAGTTTTATTTTTGCTTGAAACAATGCCCCTTCATCTGCACCTTCCAAAACATCATGACGAGTCGATAAGGAAGAGCTGCGACTTCATATGCCAAGGTCAGGACTGTGACATTTGTAACATATGATTCAGCCTGTTATTGATGGAGACGGGCTGGGTGAAGTGTACCACCTCGGGGTATGTTATAAAACACACTCACACAGGGCCACATGGCTGGAATACATGCATGCAAACGCTCAGCATCAACACAAAAATAGCAGTCGCATTTCAGTATGTACTTGTTAGGAATTCTTGCTGATTTCAAACCCCCGAAATCTACAGTAACTGTCTGTGCTTCTTGGCTTCATCCCTGATTTTCATCTCACTGCTGAATACAAACCACAAACAGTAATATTTTACAATAAGGTTCACTAATTTTATAGTAGTTACCAAGGAACAAATAAGGAATGAATCAGACACTAGTTAGTGAGTGACTCGTGGTCAAATTTTAAAAGGTTGCTAATGACTGATTAATGAGAAATTAATGAAGAAATGAGTGAGGAACAAATTAGGAACAACTTGATAATTGATGAATTGTTAATAAGTACCTCCCTTATAATCGTAATAATGAAGGACTATATAATAATTAATGACGAGTTACTAGAGAAGTGATTAGTTCATGAATATCTGTGAACTGATCATACTGATCACTTTCTTTATAAACGGTTCCTGATTCCAGACTAACTCAGGAATAATAACGACTCATTAGCACTAATTACTTAACCATTACTTATTCTCTTTGTGTCCCCTCAAGTAAAAGTGATTCATAATACTGAGTAGTTACTAAGTGTTCCCTCATTATGATTACTTACCCTTTTTCTTCAAATAAAGTTATGTATAATACTGTGTAGTCCCTGAATTCTGAATCATTACCTCATCATTGCCTGTCTAATTCTGTTCAATCTCTTCTGTAGTAAGTCATCATTATCTTCGATGCAGTCCTCCACTGGCAATTTTTAGGTAAGGACTTATTAATGATTCCTCAATCAGTAAGTCATTTCTTAATTAACTAATCATTAACTAATCATTAGCAACTCTATAAAATTAGGAATTACTCATTAATTAATGGTTAGTTAGCACTTAGATTGCCATTCCTTCCTCATTTGTTCACTGAACTACTCAAAATATTGTGTACCTTGTTGTAAAGTGTTACTACCTAATCTAGTGTATTAGACTTAAGCAGACGTTAATCTGACTAATTTATACAATTATATATAATGTGAAAGATATTCACAAGCAATCTACAACAGCACGTGAGAGACAGACTAAACAAATTAAGAAGCACAATTAAAGATAACATGAAGGCCATATGTCACTGTAATGATACTGTTTGTTCACATACATCCTGCATGTTAACATGCCTCGAGTCTTGCAGCAGCGTGACTTATATACTGACTAATATAACACACATACGCACATGCAGTGAGATACGTCAGCCGTTTTTACCATGCTTGACATTTCTCTCACTCTGCAGCCAGCACATGTAAGCTGTCCAGTGACATTTCACACAGCGGGTGGAGGGACAGACAGAGGCAGAGGACAAAATAAAGACAGAGACAAGCAGAAAATAAATGACTGCAGTAAGAGAATGAGGATCCCACCATATTTCTCACCTCATCGTCACCCTATTGCCTCCATCTGTCATGCACGCATAAAGACACATATGTCTATGTGCACAGTTGGGTAGTAATGGATTAAAGGTAATTGGGACTAAGTAATCAAATTACAAAAAACAAGTAACTATAATCAGCCCAGATTAAATGTGTGATAAGATTATAGTTATATCGTCGAGGATTACTTGATTTTAGGTGCTCCTCTTGGATAACAAGAACAAAATCCTCCATTGGGGCCTTTGATTGAAAAACAGCAACAAAAACTTACACAAAAGAAACAGCATCCTACATGTAGAGTACACGCAGTACACCTGTAGTTTCTTCCAGTAGACTACTGCTTTTGTAAATGTAGTTTGATTTGACCAACCTTAAATATCTATGATAAATGCATTTTTTGGATTGAAAATATTTTAAGACAAAAAAATGAATACTTGTGGAACTTTCATTGGAATTTAAATAATCCAAGAGTAATCCATAAATATTCTGATTATATTAATCCGATGGATTACGTTACTAATTACAAAAGATGTCACATAGTTTGTATTAAGTAACTGACTACATTTCACTGTAATCTGCCAGCCCTGTCTATGTGCCCATACAGACGCACACATGCACTGCCAAGTTGCACTTTCCAATATCTCTTTATTTTTAGCATCTTAGCCACCACTTCTTTACTTCCTCTCTCATGCTCTAATTTTCTTTCCCCTCTCATGTTTTTCACCCCTGCCTTTCGCCTCTCCACCTCTAATCCTCCTTCCCCTTCGTCTCTCTTGTGCGATGTTGAACGATTGAGATGCCAAAGCGAATGACAGGCCGGGATTGAAAATCCTGTTAAGCAGAGTGTGTTTCCCTCTCCTCTTCCTCCAGGTTTTCTCCGCTCCTTCTCTTTCTCTCCCTTCGTCTCTCCTTCGCTCTTTCCCCCGCGCTCTCTCCTCCCCCCCTCAGGCGTCAGCTCCTGCACGGTGGTCAACATTGGCCTCTCTTTGATCCCCCATAACGCATTGTGATGGCTGTGTCAGCGCTCAGCCTGATCTCGGAGAAAGTATCTCTAAGCAACAAGCTAAGATCAATAGCGCAGTGTCACCAGGGAACTGTTCTCCCCTGTTGGTCTTTCTCCTCTCTCTGTCTGTCTGATTATCTCATTCTCTCACTATTCCTCGCTGTCTCTTTTCTTTTCCTTAACCTCTGCGTTATCTCGCTGTCACTTTTTGCAACCTTTTCCACCCCGTCCCGTGCCTTCTCTCGCTATCTCATCATCTGTCTTTTTGTGATTTATTTATTGTCTTTTTCTTTCTGTGTCCCACTCTTTCTTGCCACACACGCACAAGCAGGAACGCCTCAATACACATTTAATATGGTTGTGTTATAAAAAGTTAACAGATCCTCATCCTCTGTCTCAGAGCAGTATTCTTCTGTGTGACTGCAGTAGATCAAAGCTTCTCTGAAGCTTGTGCTTACAGGTGGTACCTCCCTCCCTCACCAAAACAAAAAGAAATAGGATTTGACCACAACGTTCTCAGAATATGAACACTGCACAGGGTAATTTCTTGGCAATGGAGCACTTCCCCTCCCAAAAAACTATAAAACTATAACTACAGCTATAAAAATAGGACTTAAAATTGTTATAATTCAAGTGGAAGGTGGAGTTGGAACAATTTTTATACCATATTTTTTATAGTTATAGTTCTTGGTGTGGACAGACTCTCTGAGGCTGTATTGAGGCACAGCAGAGCCTTAAGCTAAATGCTACTGTAAGCATGCTATCAATGACAATGCTAACATAGAAATGTCATCAGTTCTACAAGTATTTGTTCCCAAACCAAAGTGTGGAACAAAACAAACAATTTTGGTCTGATGAGTCCGCTACGCATAAAGTTAAAATATTACCAAAGTGTTTGAAAACCTGGGCTGCTGCTGGCGCTAGAGGAGATGTCAGAGGTTACAAAGTCACCAGACTTCAACAGCTGGGGAACATGTTGTTGCTTTTGTAATCGCCATACATTTAACTGTGCCCCTTGCGTGGCCAAAAACCACCCACTAATCTAGTCTGGGCAACAGGACAAAAATTTGTATCAAGACGAAAATGACCTAACAGGACAGAAAATTATGTTAAAAAAAATGCATAAAACATAACATAACAAGACAAAACAGACAATAGGGAGGGAGGTTCAGCCATAGAGAAAAGGTGGAGTTCAGTTAACTTTGCACAGAAACAGCCAATATAAATGTTCTTCAGGGAGCTCATTTTTACTTTTATACTTCAAGTACATTTCAACACCTGTACTTTTTCACTTTTACTTGAGTAAAGAAGTTGAATCAGTATTGCTACTTTTACTTTTACCAGTCTTTTTTTTACACAAGTGTCTGCACTTCTACTTGAATAAGGAATGCTTGTACTTTTGCCAGCCCTTTCCTCATTCAATATGTGAGTGATTAATGTCCATCTATTCTAGAAGTTTTATGAAATGTCATTACCAAAACTACAAGAACACAATAGGGTAATTCTTGTCCCTGGAGCCAACAAGAGGCTAGATAATTGATGGCAATGTGTGGGATGTGAGTGACAGTCAGACAGTATTATAGAAAAATGCTATTGTACTGTGTTTCTGAGCAAATAGCAGAGCAGGAATAGGCGAGAAGATAAAGCAATGACATCACCTCTACCATGTTAGCTTCTATTAAAGGACCTGCCACTTCTCCGCCTACTCGTCTAGGATCAAGACTAATTATAAAGAATGAGGATCAATTACATTACAATTACAATTAAATGGACAGGATGGAGACAATACAATACATGCCTATAATCTCCAGGTGTGAATACAAGGATGCCGTCAAACTGCTACAGTAATTATCCATAGAACATCCAGATCACAGTTTAATGTGAGGTATAAATGATGCACTGATTTGTCCTTGTGTGGCAGATTGGTAATTGACAGGCTGGGATTGCAGCAGTTTCAACATATGGTGAGAGTGTTGGGATGAGGACGACTGTGAAAAAATGACAGCCAGTGGGTAGAGGGAAGTCTGAACAAAATCCAATGTAGGATTAAGTTAATGTGTGTGGATTAATGATTCAATTAAGAGAGATATTTGTTTTTAACGATAACATAGAATATGAAGTGTGTGTGTGTGTGTGTGTGTGTGTGTGTGTGTGTGGCAGAGACAGTGAGAGAGCACGCTTCTCTCGTTCTGCTGCTGTTAGATAAATGATATCTGTCACTTGCACAGCAGTATATTGGCAGTGGTATATGGCTTCACTTTGTTATATGACAATCTCACCTTGTCATGCACATAAACACACACACACACTGTGAAGGTCTGTTTCTGTTAGTTCCTTTGATCAATGTAACTTTTGTACTGTAGCATCTATGACACTGCTGAGCCCAACTGGTCAATACTGCATTATAAAAGGCAGAGAGCAGTGACAGACTCAGTGCAGATGAGGAAAAAGGCTTTAAAGTTTTAGCCAAACTGTGTAGGTTATGTACCAAAAATACTTGGTTCATGGTTTGGACCACGGTTTGAACCAGTGTCATGGTTTGGGTCAAAATAAGGATGTGATAAGTGCATAACTACATACGTGACTTACAGTAAGTAAAGTATAAAGTTAAAAAAAGTAATAAGCCAACACAGGATGTGAGCAGCAATTTCGTGTGTTAAAGTCTGGTGTGTTTAATTCGCCCCAACCTCTGTATGGAGAATTATGTCACCTGACATCTTCCTCCCATCATTACCATGGCCACCAGAGGTCGCCACCTAAAGATAAACGTAATAGGTTGCTTGGACAGATGACCTACAGTATAGGGCTATTTCTGAAGAGGACGGCCTATGTGTTGCCATTTCATGATTTAATGCTGATGATTAGGGTTGTACCATTAACCACAATTTTGAAATACTGCATTATTGACCAGCCAACTGCAGGGGATGGCAAGCAACTGCAAGAACAGCTTTTTCCCCCCGCTTTTTTTGATTCCATGTTTCACAGTTCAATGCATGTTGAATGAGTGAATCAATGCTTCAAAAAATTTGACAAGCAGTATGAGGGTCAGTGAGGGTCTAAGTTCAAGGATGGACTGATACTAGTACAACATACGGCGTACCGATGTGACCCAACTTCAAACACGGAAGCTGTGATTTTTACCCCGTTTTATGTTGTTCTAGTATTTATTTTGTAGGTTAACCTGTTGATCTCAGTGCTATCATGCTGGGGTGATGTTGAACTAAAGTTGTAAAATTGAGGGACAGTCAGGAGAAACTGTGTGAACATTAAGCCTCATTTGAAGCCAGCTGAATAACAAGAGGTCCAATGCTAGTAACTGTTTCTTCATCTTGTTTTTCGTGAAAGTTTACAATGCAGCCAGTGTTTGTTTGTGTTTTTGCTGTATGTAAATTTACCTGATAGATAAGCCCTGACAGTAACAATGTAGCCACTTGTGAAAAAGAAATGATCAAACTGAAGGATTCATTTGCAGCATTGTGTAGCTATGACTAGAACCCTTCAGCTATCGTGCTCAGCTCACCAGATCCACAGATAACGTTATTATAAATGAGGTAATTTTCAAAAACAAGCAAAAGAATGGTACCAATAACATAATACTGTGCTGCTGAGACAACCTAAATATCTGCAGTGGAAATTTGATCACCGATACAGCCCTACAGATGATTAATAATTGTCACAAACCTCACATAGAACCTAAAAAAAACAAAAAACAAAAACAAAACTGCACTCTGTATTTGGAAAATTGAGAAGAAAACACAGTACTGATATCTGCAAACAACAACAACAAAAAAAAGTTTCTTGTTCAGCTTTCTTGTCTATTTGATTTATTGAGCTAGTTTAAAAAATACATTTAAAAAAAGAATGGTATGGTCCATGGTACAGTATTTTCTATGGTAAGGTAAGATATCAGAAAGTCAAATTCTGTTCTTCACTCAGTTTGACCAAATATGTGCTCGCAGCATTTTGGCTTTGTAGTGCAGAATAAAGGAGGCTTTATACTACTGTCAGAATCTGTTTTCAAATATTTGCACAGATAACCACATTTATTCACATCATGGCAAATATGACTCTCCTACTCATGCATTAGCTTCTGTCTCACCACAATTATCTCCCTACAGGTAAAGACTGAATCACAGAAACCACTGAAACTACAAACCAAACATTTCCCTGTGAGGTTTCATGGGGCAAATCTGATCGGACGTAGGAGTTGCAGCCTGATATGTGTCTGCTCACAGGTTAGCGATATGGAAATGAACCAATTAGTCACTCATTCTGCCTCGCAGTCTTGTCTGGTTGGCTTCCTTCCTTGTCTGTCCACATGTCTGCCTCTTCTGTCGTCCTGCACAGGTCTTTGTCATGTGTGTTTCCAGCAACACTGTGTGTGTGAGAGTGTGTATTAAAAGCAGGCTGCTGGTCGGTGCTCTCTAAACCCCGTGGCCGTCACACAGCACATCGACTGTCATAACAGACCTGACTCCCCCTCTGAGGATCACGCATGGTTGAGTGTGATTAGGTTAAACACGCTCCCTGAAATGACGTGATGTGATGTGGCATTGTGTGTGTATGTGTGTGTGTGTGCTGGACAGAGAAGGAAAACCAGAGAGTGTGTGTGTTTTTTGTGTCATTTACGTGTGTTGTCATTTTGATGTCCAATGCTCACATGTGCATAGAGGAGATTGTGTGTTTTTCGATTGTTTAAAGTGTGCGCTGCTCCTTGTGGTTCCATCTTCCTCTGAGTGTGTATGTGTGTGCGTGTGCCAAGGACTCCCATGCTGCTTTCCAAGAGCTCTGGCTGACCGACGTGAGACTGATTTCAATCAGATATGTTACAGCATGATTTGGCTTAGCTTAGACACACACTCTCTCTCTCTCTCTCTCTCTCTCTCTCTCTCTCTCTCTCTCTCTCTCTCTCTCTCTCTCTCAGAGCTGCCATGCAGAGTCCAGCTAAGCCACTGTTTCTTTAGTGATAACTACATCAATTTAAGCTCATAGCAGGAGCAACCTTCACAGGCAGAAGGAGACGTTGTTATCAAAGGTGCATCCTCCTCTGTTACTTATTATTGGTTTCACTTGTGCAATTGTGCTTTTGGCGTGTCCTGTAAAATACCTGCCATGGTTAATGCTCCTATAGTCTGCCAGTTTATTGTCCAGTTGTTGACAAAATGCTTCATGGCTGCAGGACCAAGCCAAGTGATGTCTGATGTAGCTGAATTAGCCAAATCAAAGTAAAGGGGAATGAAAAAAAAATCAGTGTTTTGTCCTTTAAGGAAGATACGAGATTTTCCAGAAGACACTTTCCTTTCATCTGATATCATCTCTAATCTTGTAATTGCAAGACTGAGCTTGTACAAGATTGCTAGTTTGATTATGGAAAATTACTCTCGTTGAACATGACAGAACACATGTACAGATTCTCTGAGCGGCGTGGAGAGAAAATTAACCAGCTGGATGGCACATGGATAGATGAGACTGAAAAATCCCAGGAAGCTGCATCATCACCATCCTGTCATAATCATAATAAAGCATGCTTTTGTTGTCATTGCTTGTTTTTCTGACCGATGCAGTTGTCATTTTCTCGCCCAACGCCCACGTTGTCTGAGTAGCAAATGTACTTGCACCCAGCTGTGAGCTCATGGGTGTGTTGCTCGTAATACAAGATGTAGTCAGGCGTACTGTGGGTGCATTGCTATTTTGAGGCAACAAAAAGTGATTGCACCATTGACCAACAAAAACCTAATCTGAAGCCAATGGCTCAGTATTTTCCCGCTATTTAAAGGACACATTATTCAGATAGTAAGATGTGCCTACACAGGCAGGTTCACAATGTGCATACACTCCACAGGTCATAGGTCATCTCGAGACTGGCCGTTTCTATTGGCTTTTCTACTAGTGCAGCTGCGTGTGCATGTTTCTTTAGTTAGACCCCGAATCATTGGCAGAAACTCCTGCAGGAAAAGTTGCTAAGAAATGGAATTATCAGGAAGTTCACCCGGTTACTTTTGACTCTGGTGCTCTGGATGAGAGGGTCAGTGGCAGACTGGAGCTTCTGGAGGAAGAAACACCAGAGTCGCTCTGATGCAGACTCCTTTATTGGCAGGAGGGGAGCTCCGAGTAAAATGTTTGACACTTTTGGGATTAAAAAGTGGATTTATTTTCACTTCTGCATCTCAAGCTCTCCAGCAGCGATCCATGAAGAAATCACGAACCTGTGGACCAGCCAGATAAGAGCTCAGCATTTGTTTGTAAAATGTTTACATTTGCCTGTACTAAGCTAACTCAATTGAGACTCAACGATCAGCCTTTGGCTGCTTTCAGTAATTAACGTAGTAACGTTTCCATGCACACTGTAATGTCACACCAGTCATGCTGCTGTGTGCACACAGGGCCTCTCTTAGTAGGGAGACTCTTCATCCAATTTCACCCATCTGCAGCCCATCCGCTGTTAATCACAATGTTAATTTTTATGACCTGGTCTGTCAGACCTGCAGGTTAACCACAGTGCCTACATCATTACAAGTGGGTTATTTCATCTTTGTGCCCTGCACCTTTCTCTGTGCCCAGATTAGGTGCCGTTTAAATAGCAAAGGGGGGTTGGCAAGGCACTAAATGCACTTGCACAATGAACTTTAGACAATGAGCTATAGATCATCTAAACAGGGCCAAAAGTGTCTGTTCCATACAGCAGCAGCAGAGTCGTAGCACAGAGTATAAGGAGTCTGTAGACTAAACACGGAGATTGCTTGACAACTGAATATGGTTGTGCCCTGGTTGACTCAAATCCGCTGGAGGGGCAATTTATATGGACCCCCAGGATCACCAAAATGTTAAAATGTTAAAAGCATAAAAGTGAGAATTCTGCTGTTTAATACATTACCATAAAGGCATGATCTGGTACATGAAAGTTGTTAAAACTAAGACCAACTTGGCTAAACAAAGCTAGCCTTGCCCAGGAATCAACATTACAAGTACCATGTACTTAACATTAGAGTTACTTTACAGTTCCTGAATGTCATCTACTGTCGTTGGGGTTAGTGTGGAGGATGCTTGATAGATCTGGATACTTGAAACTTAATAATGAACCAATCTTTTAAACATTTATTTTCTTTAAGTAGGGTGAAGTTAAAAAAAATCTAATGTTAAAGGTCAAAGTAAGCGCTCTATTACAAATATTGAGCATCATCGCTCATGTCTTTCTAGTGTAACCAGTAACACTGGTGTTGTCATGAGTTTACAACACCAGTGGGGAAATTTACTTACCATGGCATCCCTAATTTGTGACAGATTTAAGGTAAAACTTGAGCTTGTTGTGTCCAACACTGGTTAAAAATAATCATTTTAGTTTGGGAAAATTACATTCTGTTAATACTGAACAGCCTGTTTTGTCCTGGAAATGTAATTTTTTGCTGGCAGATTTTCCGTCCTCCATGCTCTCTTTCAAATGCATTCCCCCTCTGTCATCTCCCTCCCTGGTAGTCAGCACAAGTACTACCCTTGGCCTGATGCATTAACCAGGAAACCATTGAGTCCTCTATGAGAGGGGTTATGCCTCATTATGACAGAATAACAGAGCCAAAATGGAGCCCGATCCCTCCCAGTCGCTCCATAACAGTAATACTATCAGTGAGCCTGCAGCAGTCGAGGCTAATCCTGGCCATTTAATGTATAGCCACGCACTGCACCTCACTCAGGGGCTCAGCAGCAGCTCATATCAGTATCCAACAGACACACGCACACTCACATACACACATACATGCACACACTCTTCGCATGCTGGGAAATCCACATTCTCCCTTTGAACTGCCTCACCACTCATTGCTCCTTATACATAAAAATGCCACCCTCTGCTTGCACATACAGGACTGCTAAGTGCTTTTGCATGCATGCAACTTTTCCTCCATTCTCACCATGTTTTTAATCTCAAATTCAATGCATCATATAACAAGAATAAGAGACTCTTGCTTTACTTCCTATTATATTCACAGAAAAGCTAGGTGATCTTATATCTTATGGATACAAACGTTCACAGGAAAAAACAACAACTAGTTGCAATCACATGGCTGCACATGCGTCACTCACTCATGCAAACAACTATCTTTTTTTTAAGGTCAAATCTGTCAATCCATAATGGTTGACCCTCGGGATGGCTGGAGGCAGAGGAGGTGACAGACACAACAAAGCCTCCCTGAGCCTCTCTTGACACCCCAATACACACATAGAAATAATCACACACACACACACACACACACACACACTCCACCACACATTAGAGACACACAGTATACAATGACAATATCTTGCCAATGTGTGCTGTCATTTGTCTCTATTGAGCTGCAATTTATAAATCATCTTTCCACACTATCTTCCATGGCTGTCATTGCTCTCTGTGTGTATGTGCGCTTGGTGTGTGGAGCTGCAAAGCGGGGTCTGGTGTCCTTCAAACGACTGAGAGGCAGTATCCCCCCCACTGCACCCGATCAATGTGCGTACACACTCACATACAAGCTTCTTTACACATGTAACTAATAGCACAGATAGTTTGTGGATGAAGATACTCTAGTGTACCTTATGCATGCTGTATACATAATGAACACATGTCCTCTAAAACTTCACCCTGACAAGATCACAGAGATCCACGTGAGATGATCCTGGACAAACCTGAACTAAATCTACATCTAGCAGATGTAGTCAACAGTGGACAATCTTTCAGACCCTGTCCAAGAAGATTCTTTGATCTGTGTATGTATCTTCTCTGTACTCCGTGTATTAGAAAAATCAAATGAACGAATGGATTCCTGAGTTTCCTGAGTGCTTTGCAGGACACAGTAGGAGAGTGAACAAGCCGGATTAAGGCCATAGCCAGGATTTTAGAAATACTGAGGTTGTGAGTGCAAACACCCTCCAAGCCCAGCACCGTGTTCTCCACACTGCCAGGAATATAAATAGATACTGAATCCTTTCTCTTTTTTTGTCCTAAAGTAAGTTGTCCATTGTCAAACCATGAAGGAATTCAATCGACCACTATAAAATAGTGGAATCAGCCTATAAATTGCCCACCCAATAAATGACCTCTGGGGCTGAGTCCTAATGACTTTCTCTTGTCTCAACAACTATTGGATCAATTTCCATGAATTCAGATGTTCAAGTTGAATTGTAGTCACTTCAAGGTTTCTACAGGACCAGTGTGTAGGATGTAGTGGCATCTTGTGGTGAGTTTGTGGGTTGCTAGCACTTTGCCTCACTCTCTACCTTCAAATGTGTAGGAGGACTACAGAGGCCATGAAACTCACAAAGGGCGTATCTAGAGCTAGTGCCATTCTGGGCTACTGTAGGAACATGGTGGTTCAATATGGCGACCTTCTTGGAAAAGGACCTGTGCCCTCCACAGCTTTTTGGGCCAAGGGGGAGGTTTTCACTGCAATACTGCAAGTGGACTCTGGAAAAAAGCAAGGCCGAGCAGCAACGCCTTGTGGTTTATATCTTTGCATTATACCACTCCGCTTTCTCAGTGTCAAACACCACTATGCCCAGAAAACAAGCTCAAATATGGATGCTCAGTCCAGCAGCTTTATTAGACATGTCCAGACAAGTTTGAGCCACCAGAGCCAGAGGACGGTGACAGTATTTTTTTTTCTTCTGTGTCTGGTTGGTTGTTGGAACTGAAGCAAGCTGAAGTGAACTGCTGATTTGGACTGAGAGACTCATACTGTAACTGATCATTAGGGAGGTTGATGGGATGGGGAAACAGTGCTATTTGTGTGTTGGTTTGTGGGGCTTATATGGTGTTGGGTGACCATGGCTCTGGCACGTCACTGAGGTTCACCCAAAAAATCCTGAACTCAGAAATCATGTTCTAACGTGTTATTTCTTTAATAATAAACTTGCTTCATTTCTTCACACAGACTTGTCAGTATGTTAGCATTATCATTACAAGCATGTTAGCATGCTTTGAGTAAGTTAATCTGAACATACATACACTTTTGAGTTTGGTCTGTTTCTCAGTCAGTCCATCTGTGTGTGTATGTGCTGACCTGGAAGTTTGCTGTTATGACTATATTGTTTATCAGCCAGTATTTCCAATCCTATCACTGAACCTCCGCCTTTGGTTTCTGTCTGTCTGACTGTGTCTCTCTGTTTGTCTGTCTCAGTAATTGTTTTGGCGGCTCACTAAATCTGTAATCTGCTGCTGCCCTGGCTTATTAATAAGCCTGTTCTGGATATTCCTCCTCTGTGAGTTGGTTGACTTTCAGCAGTGGTGACAAATCTTCACAGAACCAGGGTAAATAGAGCAGAACCATCCATGTCCATGCACTCGCTTCTTGAATAATTTTATTTTCTGCATTTGTGCTTTAAAAATGTAGTTTTTTTTCTTTATTTTTTCTGATTTTCCTTTCTAGTACAGTATGTTTTGTTTTTATTCTATTTACATCATCCAATTTAGACATCTTAGTGTTCTTTATTTTTATGCGACATGAGGTAAAATGAAAGCTTTTGTTTTCAACCAACTCGTCTTTGCTTTCTGTGTTTTTAGCTTTGATTTTCTCCGGGTTTCAACATGGTATTTTCATCATGTTGCCTCTAGGTTTTGTCCCTGTAACCCCCAAAGTTTGCTTTCAACTCAGTGCAATTCAACTCTTGAACTCCCAAAAACACCAAAAGGAACATCAGGTCTATTTATTGTAGCTCTGTGATCATTTCTGGGTGACTTTAGAGTTCAGTCAGAAAATGAGGGATCAGACAGCTCAGGCTGCAGACACTCGGGCTATGATTTAGAGAGCGAAAGAAAGAAAGAGAGAGGACGGGTGTCAAAAGAGGAGGGGACAGAGAGATGACAGAAAAAAATGGAAAGAGAGAGAGAGAGAAAGAGGGAGAGAGAGACCTCGAGGGAGGCAAGGCTGGGAGCAGCGAGAGGGCTGGAGGATGAGAGAAGATTGGCGGCTAATGAGAGGGAACTGGAAAGAGGAAGACTGCGACAGGAAAAGAGATGGTGGGAAAGTAAAGCTAGCGATGCACTAGAGGATTATCAGCCTGACTTACACCTGATTTACCCGCCCTAAAAATGAGTGGGAACATCTCAATCCTACTTTATAACTGGTAGTGTGAGCACTCCATCAACTCAACACTTACACGCCTAAATGAGTCAGAGATAGAAAAATACCACTTTTCAAACTTAAAGGAGAAATCTGTCATATATTTACTGTACTAAATCACGATTATATGTCAGCAGAGTTTAAGAAAACACGCTAAGTTGAAATACTACAATACTACAGCCACGGTGTCATAACAAATGATTAATGATCTTTTTAAAGGAGTAGATGTTTATAACTGTTAAATTGAGCAATGTGTTGGCATCTGGAATGGCATCTGGAAGGCAGTAAGGTAGGCAGTGACTAAACTCCTTACTAAAAGTAAAGTAAAAGTACATGTGTTGAAATGTACTTGAAGTATAAAAGTAAAAAGTAACTCTCTGAAGAACATTTTTACCAGCTGTGTCTGTGCAAAGCTAACTGAACCTCACCTTTTCTCTGAAGTCTAGTCTCCCTCTCCATCTGTTGTGGTTGTTTATGTATTTTTTTTTTTTTTTTTTTGCCCAGTTGCATCTTTTTTGTCTTGTTACACCATTTATGGCCTTTTAGTCTTGTTATATATTGTTACATCATTTTTGTCTTGTTATATAATTTCCGTTGTTTTGATCTTGTCCCATCCATTTAGGTTGAAAATGTTGGTGAGTAAGAAGTACAGATATTTGTGTTAAGATGTGTGGGAGTAAAGGTTAAATGTTGTCAGAAAATAAATACTCAAGTAAAGTATGCATACCTGAAAACTCTAATTCACTGCAGTAACAAAATGTTTGTACTTCCCACCTCTGATCATTGCTTGTTATTGGCAAATTACATGTCTGTACACGTCTTTCTCTCCTGCAGTGTTCCTGCAGCCTGCCTGAGTTTCCTTGGGTCTGGGGAGGAGGAGGCAAGAGGAAGCAACTTGCTATACCCCAACTCTATTTACTGCTGTACTTATTTTTGGATGCTCAATTTTTACATATTGCTCCTTTAGCATTCAAGATGGGTATTACAGAGTCATCCAAATAGAGACATGCTGATAGCCAACTTAGAGAGAGATAGAGACTTTTTAGTGGCGTGAAAATCATCAAAAGAAATTCATGAAAATATCTGCAACTCAGACAAATATGTAAGTGAGAAATTTAAATAAAAAGCACTTCATTATGGGTGTTTTGGATGTTCAGTGGTTTTGGCTGCGTCAGTATAGTTTGGGTGGAGGGTGAGATACAGATAGTTTGGCCTGAGGGAGGAGAAAATGAGAAAGAGAGGGAGAGAGAGAAAGTTGATGTGGGGAAGGAAAATGCAGACTCACATTTCTCTTCTCCAAGTGAGACAATAATAGATTATTGCAAGGCTCATATGAAGGTCGAAAGAAAGCATCAAAGAGAAACTCAAGAGTCAAACAAGAAAGAGCCGGAAAAAGACACAAAGATCTACAACATTCAGAATGATATAATAATGGCTAAGATGGAAGAGGGAGAGAAACATAGATTGAGAGAAGAAGATTTAGGAAACAGGATATTAAAGGAGAAATATGAGAATGAATGGAGTTGACACGCTGCAGTCTTTCTAAAGGCTAATCTAGCCAACTAGAAATATGCTGAAGATTTGCAGAGTCTTTGTGCTGCAGTCCATTTTCTTTCTGGTCAAAGAAACATCGGCCGGTGTGATAATCAACTTAAACAAATCTAAAACATTTCAAATAGTCAAATATTGTATCTCACTTTTAGTTTTAAGTGTGTAAGATTTACAGAGATTTCTAGGCAGACTATGGCAGAAATAAAACATATAACATATCTACTATACTATATCTACTCACAAGTATGTTTTCATCAGCGCATGATCACCTGAAAATAAAAATCATTGTATTTTTGTTACCTTAGAGCTGTTTATATCTACAGAGGGAGCAGGTCCTCTTCCACAAAGTCTGCCATGTTTCTACAGTAGTCCAGAATGGACAAACAAAACACTGGCTCTCCTTCTGTGCTTTGCACCGGAGGTTCTCCACTGTCTCAAGTGTCCACTTGAGATACCACTACAACCTGAAACATGGACGCTCCATCCAGCAGCATTATTGACCTACCTGAGAATCAACTCTTTTCTCTAAATGTGGAACAGGATGGTAAATTTTCTCTTCAGCGTCAGGTTGCTGGAACTGAAGTGAGCAGTAACAGGCGGGCTGATATGACTGACAGAGTTGCTAAAGGTATATATATTATATAGTCTTTGGATATGTGTAGCTCCAGTGCATAATGGAGCCATGATTTCAGACCCACCAAAAAGTTTTGAACACAGAAATGGTGAAACAACAGTCCAACACCACAATTCAGTACCGTATAGTTCTCAGTCTTTTCATATTTTTATCTATTATTTTCTAAAATGTATAATGTATTTGGAAGGAAAACACAGTTAGTTGGCAACTGTCTAAGTTATGGATTTTGCTATCAATTTGTGTTGATCAAATACTCATCCACAGTGGTGTTTGCAGTCACATTAAGGCATGCCTGCACTGTGGCATCTGCATTGATGTATTACAGCTGCCATGTCACATTCCTCTGATTCCATAAAATGTGTTCTGTTCTGCAATATTAAATCCGGTTACGTGAGGCCAGCAGTTGAGGGTCGGTCGGAGGCCACAGTCGCCATTACATAGGAGGTCAGGATCAGTCATTTGTGGTTCACACGCACATCCTGTCAGATGCTAATTAGAATAAAAACTCCCAGCAAACAGCAAACAGACCCGAGGTCCTGTCATTCAGACATAATGGTATGAACATAATTGGATTAGAAGACAAGTTGTCCACCTGATGTTCAAACTGTACAGTACGTTCATGCATGAGTACATGTTTTCATGTTTATATTAACATACACACATATACTCAGGCTTGTGGAGTAACAGATTACAAGTAACAGCATTATGAAATTAGGCAAAAAAGGTAACTGTATTGCATTATAGTTACAGATTTTAAAAAAAGATGTAATCAAATTAAAGATACATTGTGTGAAAATGGGGATTATCAGCAGGATTACAATTTTAAAATTCATTTTAAAATAAAGAACAAGTTACAACACTTGCTCACAACACTGGTATGAACAAAACCAGCTAATCTTACCGTCAATTTATTATCATGGCCTCTAGTCAAAAAACGCTTCACTGTGTGTAAATTTCAACATTATTTTGAGGAAAAATATCACAGTGAGCCTTCAGCTCTAAAAATACATTGTCATCATACAAGAACCACTAACTAACTACACAGATTAAGGTCGGAGATATACGTGCTTTTAACTACGCATATGCATACACACACCTATGCAGCCAAACACATCATGGCTGCCAGGTATATTCTGCACATCTTCAGAAATTAACGCTATGCATACGTGAACATAAACACGTGGTTAAACTGTATATTTCTGGCCTAACTGCTGACGTTAGCTACACAGACCATTCAGCAACGTTAGCTACAGACCAACCACCAACGTTGTTAAACCCAGTTAGCCAGCTACACTATGAATGCTATTATTACTACTACAAAATATGTTGGGATATGTAGTGATGCCAATGACTGAGATGGCTTATGTATAAAAACAAAATAAGTTTCTGTCAGTTTAATTTAAGTTTGAGTATGTGTGAAAAGCTACTTAACACTGTACATTCAAACATACCTAATTACCGCTGTCAATAAATATACAACTAACATAAAGCATACACTTGGATTTTGTTACTGACTACATTCTTTAACGGAACTGCATTGGAATACATTTTTAAAGTATCCTTCCCACCCCTGCATATATTCACATATTCTTAAACCATGCATACTCTGTCTCACTCCCTTCCCTCTGTCTGTCTCTCTGCGTCTGTCTCTCTGGTGGTGTGTCGGCTCCGAGCGGATATAATTGGCAGTGGCCCCATGTGGCACTGTAGTGAAATCAAGGGCGCACAGATGTAAACAAACACCGTCTCTCTCGCACACACAGATGCCAACACACACCAGCCCCCTGCCTATAGTGCGTCTTTTCACTTAACACCCGTCCTGCAGGCTCCCATGATACTCATTTCCTTGTTTTGATTTCAATGTCACACTGATCCTATCTCCCTCCTCCTCCAACATCTCCTGCTCTCCCCCTCTCTCTGCATCAAACACACGCTCCTTCTCTCTTTGTCTCCCTCCTTTTTCCTCCCGCTCTACCTCTTTTAATGTTCCCTCCCTCTATCTCAACACCCCTTCCTCTCCCTCTCACTCTGATGTTTATATTTCTCTCTCTCTCTCTCTCTCTCTCTCTCTCTCTCTCTCTCTCTCAGGCCAGAAACATGCAAATTATGCCCCACAAATGCAAATCCTTCTCTATCTCAGAAGAGACCTCCAGTGGAGAAGAAGAGTCCGCCCAGCTCAGATATACCCCACTGAAGTCTTTTCCTTCCGTAGTGCAGGGGTGTCGTTTGTTTGAAGGTTACCTCGGAGAACTGCTGAATAAAGCATTACATGTGTGCATGTGAATTATTGAGACAGTCCAATTCATCATTATTCAAAGTGTTTTAAATAGACGTTGCAATAACAACTAGGGCATAGGTTCCATTGATTTATATGGGTAATTTAATCACTGCTACAAAAATGGAAACTCGTGGATATTGTGGTTGTAATGGTTTATGTGTAACATTAATCTGCAAGGAGTGTGTAAGAAATTACAGGGATTTATTGGCAGAATGTGGCAAAATGGATTCATTAGTGTATAATCACCTGAAAATAAGAATTGTTGTGTTTTCGTTACCTGAGAATGAGCCATCTATATTTTAAAAGGGCGCAGTTCTTCTTCTGATTTTGTGTGCAGGGCAGGGATGGCCACCTTGCCCCCTCAGTTTGGCCTCATGCCCTGTGGCAACAGTGGCCTTTCTGCCCCAGCTGATTTAACTGTTTTCTCCTCTGCCTTGTTTCCGTCGATACAGTTTTTAGACACTAGTGTCTTTTGTTGAGATTCTGTTTGGGCAACATCAAGTGAAACACTGGTGGTGGGCTAGATTTCAAGCCCTGTGTGAACCACTGGAAAAAAAGGGCTATGCAAGTGGGATGACGTGCAGCAGAAACACAGCGCTCAGGACGAGCACAAGAAAGGGAGCATTCAAACATGCACAGAAGAGTGACAGCATCATATAAACTTAATTTGATCTTGAAGCCTGATGTTACTCTACAACACTGTGTGTTTGCACTGTGGACTGGAGTCTCTGTTAACAGTGACAAACTGCCAGATCCATGTTATATACGCTGGTCTCCTCTTAAGTGCACTGCTGGATGCACTGTCTCTCTGTATGGTAGCTCCTTAATACTGTACCAATCTGGTGAAAAAAGATCTTCCTAGTCATTTTAATAAGAACGTTGAAAGAATGACTTATTATTTTCAAAATAATGACTTACAATCTCTAAATAATAACTTATCTCAAAATCCTGGTTTATTATCTCATATAAGATGAAATAATGAGCAAGTATCTCAGATAATGACTTTATAATCTCAAAATAATACAAAGATACAAGGCGATTAATTATCATTTACAACAAAGTTGTACAACCAGATTTCGATGTAATTCCCTCTTGATTAATTAATTGGAATAGGCTGAAGAAATAAATTAAATATAGAACAAAGACACTTATATGGGCAAGTGCTACAGATTAACTAAACAGTCTTACAGCCTGAGGGAAGACACTGCTCCTCAGTCTGGTGGTACGTCTGTGGATACTTCCGTGTCTCTTGTTGATGGCACCAGCTGAACCGACTGTGGCTGAGGTAGGTGTCGTCTTTTAGTATCCTCTGAATATTTTAAGGAAGTTCCTCATTATTTCAAGAGAGTAACGCATGAATTTGAGATACTAATTTGTTACATATTGCACACTCTTTAGTTTGTCATTAAATACAGATCTGACCGACTTCCAGTGTCCCTGTCGCATGAACAAATTAGGAAAAAAAACTCTACTAAAATAAAATAAAAAGAAAATAAAATAAAAAACAAAATCATCCTGAAGCCTCAAGTTGAATTCATTACATTTTTTTTCTGTGCACTTAAAATCATTGCTTTATTTGGCCTTGCCCTGGCTGATGGGTGATGGCTGATGGCCTTGCTGCTCTGGCATTTGTCCTCAAAGATTTGACAAAACCAAGTGACCTTGCCCATAAAATGATGAAATTCCAGGCCTGATGCCTGGGACTTTTTCTTCTTTTTTCTGTGATATCAAAAGAGGTATCATGTATCAGTTTTTTATACTAGTATTGTATCAAAATTTTGTGTTCTCATTAAGTTGTGGCTCTGATTTGGGCAGCTTTAACACTATGATTTCAGCTTTAACTATCACATATGATAATACATGCTTCCTCTGAAGATTGTTCTTGATGTTAACAAATTCGTTTGAGTTTTCCAGCTCTAATAATGCAGCAAAGACAAGGACATTCAAAGTTAGTTGAGGGAAAACTTGCCAAGTAGAGTTCTGGCTATTTTCAGCGGTGCTGTCCATGGTGCTGAAATCAGCTGACTTGTCACTTAACAATTTAAGAATGGAGAATGGAGAAAATCTGTTCTGCTCTGTGCTGCAGCCAGTGCTGCAATTAGAGCCAGTGTTCGCATGCCTGACATTAGCTATAAGTGATCTGGGAGCGCTCTCGCATTCCCAGCTTTCCATCTTCCTTACCTCCTTCCCATCTCTTCTTCCCTGCCATCTGTTCTCCTCTCACTTCTCCTCCCCTGCCACACATTCTTATTTACATCACATCGGCTGATACCCTCGCACTCACTTTTATATAATCACTCACTGTCTCACTTATTTGCACCTTATGTTTTTGTGTTTTGATTCCCAGTCCTCTGCCCTATAATCTGAGGAGTTTTTTCTCCTTTCTTTTCCTTCTCTCGGCCCTTTCGTCCATTATTCTTTCAAATCCTTGTCTCTATCTAACCCATAATTGAATTAGTTTCTTATTAGTTTCCACAAATCTCTCTATCTGCACGGTAAAACACAACAAAATGTGTGTGTAAGAGTGTGTATCCTGCTCTGTGTTTTTGTGTGATTTGTCTGTATGTATGCACGCAATCTTCTGCATATGATTGTGTACATACATGGATTAGCAGGTTTCTCTGTGTGTGTGTGTGCAGAGCAGGGTGACTGTCCTCAGGGCAGCTCTCCACACCAGAACAGTGCAGAGCAGCAGCTGACCAGCTGTCCCCCTCGCAGCTAGCAGCATGTTGTCTCTTCTATCTATTCTCTCTATCTCTGTCTCCGTTCATCCTTCCTGCCTCACCCTCTCCTCTCTATTTTCTCCGTCTCTCTCTATCACTCTTGTAGTCCTTCTTCCCCTCACTTGCTTCTTTGCGCTTCAGCTCTCTCACACATTGTACTCACTCTTATATGCTCGCGCCTCTCTTTCGATCTAATTCCTCCCTCTTTTCTTCACTGTGCGCCGGACACGGTGTTACACCCACCACTCATTGTCATCATCAGCTCCCTTTCATCTCCCTGTTTTTTTTTTTTTACCTTCACCGTCTCTCCCCTTCTCGTGCCCTCCTTCGCTTGCCATTCCACGCCTCAGTAATGTCATTGTTCAGGTATGTCTCTTTTAACCTCATCTAACGTTCATCTCCTCCCTCCTGCTTCTCTCCACTCCCCGTTACCTTGTTCTTTGACTTTGTCCAATAACCTTTCCCAACCTCTTTTCTCACCATCGTATAAGCTGTCTTTTTGTCATGTCTAGAGGGGAACTCTAGATTTGTGAAACTCTCGTGCATGCGCACCTGATTCAGCACAATGACACATGAGTGAGGAACGGTGGATATACTGGGAGACGCTTCCAGGGCCGCTTCTATATATTCTTGTCTCATCATCTTATCTGCAATTGTCCAGAGATGACATTGATACTAATTTTATTGTCTTATCTATATAAAAACAAACATAAGCAATGGCGACAAAATGACAAAAAGATAATATTTATGACAACAGGCATCAGTGCGCCCCACCTGTTTTAACAGAGGGGTACAGGGGACTGATAAAGAGCTGAACATTATGATGTCACAGTGAAGCTGACCTTTGACCTTTTGGATATAAAATGTCATAACCTCTTGCTTTTACCAAATGTGAATAAATTCCATTAAGGTGTTCTTGAGATATCACTTTCACAATAAGTGGAGTTTTGCAAATCTCACAAATCTAGGGTTCCCTTCTAGACACGACCCCATCTTTCCTAACCACATAAAAACTCTTCTCTTCCTGTTTCACTAATTCAGTCATTGTAACTGTCGTGCGACCTCAATATTTTTTTTTCCTCCTTGTGTTTTTCTCTATCCTTCTCTCTCTCCCTCTTTCCTCTCTTTCTGTCAAATACGCCAGCCTCAGAATTAACATCTTGCCACTTTTATCCCTTAGTTCATCTCTTACATTGTATTAAATATATATCTGCCTTGGAAATGAGCACAGGAGAGCAGGAGAGAAGTGGAAGGCAGATAAGGAGATCATTCTTTTGTCAGAGGGGAAACATGGGGATTTGGGTGCTGTCTTCATTAGGGAAAGGGCTCAGAACTTGTTCAGAGTATTTTCATCCTAATCAGCTGCACTCATGCTTTTCACTGCACTCTAACTCAAGCAGCTACAGCCTACGGCACGCCACAGTGCATTGATGCACATGGTTTTTTAATATACATGTATAGTGATGAGAATATCAAACTGTATGTTCTGCATTCTGTATGAGGAGTTCAGCAAATCTGAAATGCAATAGCAGTGAAGATGATCCCTGAAGATGAGAACTGCCTTGTTTTTTTATATAATCAGCTTCTGGAGTTCTTCTAGAAATAACTTTAGGTGTGTTCTTTCTGTGCATTTATATCTGCAGGCGGGTAAACAAGTCAGGCTGGATGAATAGCAAAAGTTGAGGCTCACTGTTCCATGAACCTACAAAGGACCAAAGGACCAACAAACAGAGCAAGAGAGCCAGTTTGCTAGAATTGACTCTACCTAAGTCCCACCCCTTTTTGCTTTGTCCTCCAAGAACAACTGAGCAAGCTTGGTTCACAGCAGAACCTGGTCAACTTTCCTTTCCTGTTTCCGGTACTAAAGACAAGACAAGACAAGACAAGACAAGACAAGACAAGGACAAGGAAAAGCAGTTTTTACTTTCTCTGTACTTAGATATGCTATGTGCCTAAAAGAAAACCAAATTTTGGAGATGGTTATGTTGCTGCGAAGCCTGTAAAAAAGCAACATACATATTGTCCCATCTTAAGTTACCAAATTAGTAAAACACTAGTTAAGTACCTAGCTAAAGATTGCTGTATTAGCCAGCTAGTTAGCTAGAGATTTCCTACTAAGCAAAGCTAACTAGCTAACAATTGTTGTAAAATAGCTGCCAGTTAGCTGGTAAGTTTAACGTTAGCTAAATTAAGATGTAATATATTTACAGGACCCCGAGGAACATTTTTTAAACATATTAAAATTTTCTTTTCAACATAGACAGCCAAGCACATAGCACTGAATAGAGGAAACAGGAAAAGACGTAGCTGACCAATGACCAATTGCTAAAAAATGCTACAGAAACTATTTCTAGATTTAAAAAAAACAAACATTGAATTTAAAATGTGTTGATCAGTTTTAAGGCAATAAATCTGTCATTATTATCCTTATAAGCGTGCTACTCTACTATTGGTCTTAAATGTGAGTTTGAACCCCAAGATAATAACAATGGATGAAGTGATGTAACATCATTTTTCATACTGCCTGGAAGTCTTTTAGATGAGCCTTGAAATTCAAATCATAGAGGAAGAACATTTATATGACAATGAACTGCTTCTGAAAATTATTTTACTTCAACCTGTGAATTTTGTCTACATTTATGTTCATAAGTCGTCCTTTCTCCATTTATGTCCGTCTCACATTCCCCCTTCATCTCTCCATCTTTCCATCCTCCCTTCCCTCCTCAGTCTGTCTTTCACCATCTAAGTGGCCTGGAGGATTAAATGTGTTTAATTAAGAGGTGATTATGTGTAGACGGCTGACACAGCAGGATCAGGATGTCTCCATCCCATCGCCCTGACTGTCATCACCCCATACCCCCATTCAGCCCCTGCAAGACACACCACACACACACTCTCTCCTCCATATGTCCACACTGTTTATGCTTCCTTTCACACCTCTCACACCCTTCCTTGTTGCTTCCTCCTTTTTAATTATCTTTTTAACTACAAGATCCATTCTCTCTATTTCTTCTTCCTCTCCGAAACGGAGTGCTATAATAATTCTTCTTCTTTCTAGTGCAGCCTAAGTGCTGGAGTTTTACAGCATGTATATGTCATTGCATCTAATCACACAGTTAAAGTTGGAAGAAAGAGAGAGAAACAGCTTTAATTAAAAAAATGGAAAAGACAAGTGCACTATTAAAAAACCCAATTTGTAATACCACGCAGGTTTAGGGAGTAACAGAGTGTGCTCTGTTAATGGGAAAATCTGCAATATATTTACTGTCATTTATCATGAAAGGACCATGATATGTCATCAGAGATTAAGAAACGTGCTAAGTTGAAATACCCGCAATTCTGACAACAATACCACAGCCACGCTGTCCTTTGAAATTTCTGTTCCAGCCCGAAATAACTGTTTTAGTTTGCCCATTTCGCATTGATTAGCATTCAAATTCATGCCGAATGTTTGCCAAATGAGCCAGTTTCTGTTTGAGTCTTAAGAGACTGTTAATAATCTTTTAGAAGGAGTCGATTTTTATAACCGTTAAACTGAGTAATATGTTAATGGAGTCTGACAGTCCCTGTGTAAGTGTGTATTTTCATATCAGTGGACTTATAATGGGCTTATGACAGACAACTGACAGTTATAGCCAGCTCATAAACTTACAGTGTAGGACTCATCATCACTTGTTACTGTTGGTTTACAATTTGGCATTTATCTCATGGGGACGGACAACGGACAACTTGCTTCAACCACAGACTGGTGTTAAATAGGGATTCAGTTCCTGGCTCCAACTCACTTGGTCTGCAGTACTCATGCAAGTGCTATATATTGCTCCTTTAAAGTTTTCTCTACTGTATACAATATAGTAACATGCCCTGGGCACACATGTTAAAACACTTCACTTCTTTAATTGCAGTTTGAGTCTGATGTATGAAGAGCATACAGTACTAAGTTTAATTAATAAAATTGATAATTAATAAACCTTACAGGTAATGGAAAGTAATTAGTAACAGTACTTTCATTTTGTGACTTGGATTAGGTTACTGAATACATTTTTTACAGGTAATTAGTAACTGTATCAGATAATAAGATAAGAAAGCCAAAAAGGTTCTTTTTTCATAAAAATGTGTGCATCCTCCTGATCCATCACATTTAAAAGACAATAATCAAAAGAAGATTATACAGTATTGCACACCGTAAATATAAAAAACCAACAAAATCATATTATATGTACTAAAAAGACGTGCATGGTGCTGAAAGGCTGATTAGCTACTAATGTAGGAGACTGCAGAAAATACCAAGACAAAGCACTGTGAGAAAGCAGAGGAGGTAATGGGGGGATTTAATGGCAGGGGAATAAAGAAATTGAAGGACCAAGGGAAAGCAAGACAGAAGAAAGCGGTGTGCTAATAAGCGCAGTACGGGGTGAAAAAGAGGCCAAAAACTTGTTTATTGCAATGGTGGGAAGATGAAAGTAAAAGGAGAGGCCTCATCATTCTCCCTTTGTCCGTATGTGAGGATAAATACTGCATGTGTAAGTGTGCACATTTGTGACGGTTTTAAATGAGAAAACTTTAATAATTTATATATGAATCAGATCACATGAAATATCTGGTATCCTTGTTTGTACCGGTGCTTGCACGTTCGATAATACAGCTATCTTTAGTGAGTCGTGTTTATTGATATCATATGGCTTTATAACTTCTTTGGGGAGTAACCAGATATCAACTTAAGTGGTTTACAATAAAGACACTTGTTCCACACAGTAATACAAGTCAGTCTGGATACTAGAAAACAACTGGACCAAAGGATGGCTCACATTTTTACTGCTGCGCCTGATGACGAGCAACCA
The DNA here is from genome assembly GCA_027495735.1 of Lutjanus campechanus. Classification (NCBI taxonomy): domain Eukaryota; kingdom Metazoa; phylum Chordata; class Actinopteri; order Lutjaniformes; family Lutjanidae; genus Lutjanus; species Lutjanus campechanus. Next base: position 29,214 of record JAJHUR010139117.1, read on the forward strand.
AATTGTGCGGCAACAGGAACCTTTGTTCTTTAAGCATGCCATCACTCTTGTCACAAATGAGCCCTCAGGAAATATGCCCTCTAATTTGTGTCTCAATCCACTGAAGAAGCACAGGGTTATATTGAGCATGTATATGTGTCTGTGTGTGTGTGTGTGTGTACTGTATGTGTGTGTGGTCAAAACGTCTAGAGAAAGAGGGAGACAGATGGGTCACACAGCATTCCCTCTGTGCGTTTGGAGCTGGAACACGGCTAATTACATCTTAATTAAATATGACCTGTCTGTCCCCGTGCCTCCTTGCCCACAGATGACACATGTGTGCTTGTGTTTATGTGTAAGATGGAGAGACAGCAATAGAGAGTGAGACCTACAGTGTGCAAGTGTAAGCGTGTCAAAATAAGTGCATTCTGATGCAAGAGTTCTCATGCAAATATTAAAACACGTGTCCCCAAGAAAACAGCCTCCATCTCTGGCAGTGAGAGCCAGAGAGGTATCGCTGTTTGTGTGTGGAAAAAAAATTACAGATCACAATGTTATGACAAATATTTCTGGTTCTGGTTATTGATGACAACTTGAAGTATCTACAACACAGAACTCTGGACGTCTTTTCCGCGTTTTAATACACTAGGAATGATTTATGATGGGCACTCTCAGGCTCTTTGGGGTCTAGAGGGTGTAATGTAATTCAAGTGGTCTGAGCAAAAACTAGACATCAGCTCTGTTTTCAAGCTGTATAAAAAAAATAGCCCATGACAGGAGACTTTGGCCAATCACAGGTCTGTAAGATAGTTGATTGTTGTGTCTCATTTCCAGAATGAAAGTGTTTGACAACCTGGGAATGAGACTCAACAATAAACCATCTTTGAGTCACCTTTATCATGTCTGTAATGTGAGCGGGTAAATGAAAAATATTCTCAGATGGAACTAAAGTCTTCACTTGCCCATTAGCTCAGTACTGATGTGATGTGAATGTGAGGTTATTAGGAGGCATGAAGGTGTGTCACAGTGGATATTAAGGCAGTGTCTCGCCAGTCCTCTCACTTAATCCACCCCCGTGTCTGAATTGCTCTTGATTTAGAGGGTTTCTGTAAAAGAGCGAATCCCAGGCAGGGGCACTTGTACCCTAGGGGGTACTTCTGCAGTTGCCAGGGAGCTTATGGAAAGATTGTGGAGTAGCTCAACTAATTTGAGAACATATAGAAACTAGAAGAGTCCTCTCAGTAGAGTGCAGATCCCCACTAGGCAACAGATGGTGAAGCACCCACTGCAATGTCACCACAACTGCCTGATGCGACCAGCGGACATATGCAAAGTCATCACATCACATTCAAACATCAACATGACCCCCCACACAGTTGTTGTTCGCTTGCAGGTTAAAGTGATATTCCACCATGCGAGAATAACCCACTCAGTATGTACTCACCACTATGCCGATGTGATGATAAGTGAAGATCTTCAGTTCACCAAACAATCCTGGAGTTTTAGGAGTAACAGGGTAGCAGCCTCATCCAGTACAATGGCAGTGAATGGTGACCACGGATAAAACGTTAAAAATAGCACACAAAACAAACACAAAATGTCTCCATCCTGCTTGTGTGGTGTAATCCAAGTGTCCGCAAGCCGCGACATTAAAAATTAACCGCAAAAGATGCCATTTACACCATGTTTTTAGCTGAAATGTCAGCTGTAGCATGTAGCCGGTAGGATGTTAACATGGCGTCGATCTCGCAAGACTTAATATATTTTCTAATGGCCGCACATACATAGTCGCGAGATCGACGCCATGTTTACATCTTACCGGCTACGTGCAACAGCTGATATTTCTGCTAAAAACATGGCGAAAATGGCGTCTTTTGCGGTTAATTTTTAATGTCGCGCCTTGCGGACACTTGGATTACACCACACAAGCAGGATGGAGACATTTTGTGTTTGTTTTGTGTGCTATTTTTAACGTTTTATCCGTGGTCACCATTCACTGCCATTGTACTGGATGAGGCTGCTCTCCTAAAACTCCAGGATTGTTTGGTGAACTGAAGATCTTCAGTTATCATCACATCAGCACAGTGGTGAGTACTTACTGAGTGGGTTATTCTCGCATGATGGAATATCGCTTTAAGGGGTAAACTGTTGAAATACAGCAAAAAGTGATTCATAAATTACTAATAGCGAGCTAAATTTAGAGTTGAAATAGCTAAAATTGGGCTAATGAATGCACAGTTGAAAGAGTTAGCTAAATAATTGAAATATAGTTTGCTAAAAGTTATGTAGAAACTGTTTACATGAATCACTGTATCAGTGAAGGTGTACTTACACCTACTACAACTTTTAACTGGTTATGAAACAGTCTCAGTTTAATACTGTTGCCACTACACCTACATAAGGAAACTAGACCAGAAGAGCAGCTGTTTCTATATAGTTATTCTTAATGTCTGTATATTTTGTGGTTATAGCAGAGGAAACACTACTGCCTTTGTCCACAGATGCCTCCAAAATCTACACAGTATGGGAGTTCCTTGTAGTAGCTTTAAGTTCATCTGACAATACCACTGCTCTAGGACACCTCAGATCATTTAACTAACATGAATTACATGATAAAGACTTACCACTGTGTGGAAAAAAAAAACATCAGCTCAGTGTGCTTTGAAGCAAACCCATACAGATACACAGACACACACACACAGGGAGGACTGACCATTGTTGGAGCGTAGCGCCCTGGCAGAGATGCCATTGGTCCCTATAGGATGATGAACGCCAGTTCCATCCACCACTCCTGCCTCCCCTGGCTGCTTCAGAAGCTCTGTCAGAGTCCTGATGGGAGGAAAGAAACACATTTATACACTTTATTAAAGCATCCTGCATACAAACTGAAAAGTAGACAAACAAGTAAACAAAGTATCTTACAAACTTCCCAAGGGAGAGTGTTAGAGAGACGTGCTGGGAACGAGTTTGGACATATTGAGAAAGATGATAAAAGATGCACATGTTCATGTGGTCATAATTAAAATTCATTATTGAAAATATCCAAACAGCCTTCATCTTAATAGATCTACCTGCGGTAAAAGACAAGTTTGAAAGAGATTGTTCACGTCTATAAAAACAAACTCAGAAAACAGAAAACGTTCAGAATTAAATTCAAGACAGTTGAATTGAGGATGAAAAGGATGAGTCTCTGGATGTTTGCCAACTGGGAGCATCAATCATTTATGAAATATAAAACAACTTCCCCTCTTGCCATCTTTTATTGTTTGATGCCTTTGAACAAGTTCTGGTGCCTCCTCAAAACTGGAACACAGGCAGGAAAAGGCCTTCCAACATGTAGATATACTGTAACTCTTCAGAGCACATACAACCTGCAGCTGTAAACATGAACTTAAACTGTGTTTTGTGTCAGACGGAAGGTAGCTGGTCAATTTCACTGTACTTAAATAACTTAATTAACTAAAGGTAATGAATTTATTGTTGCTACACCTAATAGACAAAATGATAAAGATCATGGTTGAAAAATAAATAGGTATAACTATTCTAAAAGTGAGTCTAATGGATAAATGTTGAGATAGCTAATAGGTAGCTAAACCTAATGGACAAATGATTAAAATAGCTAAAAGTAAGGGATACACAAGTTTAGCTACCTATTTAGCAATTAATCCACATTACTTTTGCAAACTGTGTAATGGATAAATGCTGAAATAGCTAACAGTAATTATAAACAGATAGTTAACTAAAAATAATGTGGATAAATTGCTAAATAGGCAGCAACACCTAATGAATAACTGGTTAAAATAGCTAAAAGTAAGGGATAAACTAATAGTTAGTTAAATAGTAGCTAAATCTAATGGATTTTTTTTTTTTAAATAGCTAAAAGAAATAGATAAACAGTGAAATAGTTTGCTATATGTAACAGGTAAATAGCTGTAGGTAGCTAAAAAATGGGAAAATGACTGAAATAGTTGGAAATGGCTGAAATGAATATCAGTGTTCATGAGGGGGTAGACGTACCTGACTTAATCTGACAAGGCAGTGGGAGGTAGGACTGACAAGAAAAAAACAAGCTTAATAAAAAAAGACTGGGAGCTGTTTGTCTTTATGTGCTCAAACCTGAAGGAGTGTGTGTTATGCTGCACAAGACTGCCTGATACAACAACAGACAGCAAAACACACAGAAGTTCAGCTTGTTACGTCTTATTCATTTACTGTAAAATAAGGTAAGACGGTCAAATGTTTTAAATGGTTTGTTTAAGGGACCTGGCAGTCTGTTGTGTGTATCATCTTATGTTGGAATAAGTAATTTATTTGACGATTCATTGTTGAAATTCTGAGGTTTAACCTGTTTTCATAGATTGTTTAAGTGATACTAAATACTGGCTCATTTTGCTTGTTGTCTATTCTATGTAAGATGGTTGAGGGAAAGGATGTTTCTGTATACAAGTGGTGGTTTCAGTCAAATAAACTGTTTGTCAAAGTCTGTCTCACAGAAAGCTGCATCACTGTCATATGTGTGATTGCAGTTTGATTGCTACAGTAAACAACCCTGGTGGAAATTGAAGGATATTGCTTGCCCTTTCAGAGTGTCAGTTACCAAATTTGCTCCTGCCACTGTTTGTTTTCAATAAAGAGAAAAAGAAAAAATACAGAAACTTCTCCTATGAAAAGTTTTATGTTACTTCCACTGTTGCACTGACATTAGAGATTTTAATTGGTTTTGTAGAAAATTGCTCACACTAACATGGACTAAAAACAAGAGAATGCCCACCATCAACATGTTGCCGCTGACAAGGAAATTATAGTAACATAGTCAAATCAGCTGTAACCTGAGAGCCCTTATCAAGAGAGCCATGAATATTTCCTCACCGTTAATCTCACTGTTGAAACCTTCTAAAATGCAGTAGAGCATCCATTAGCCTGCTGTGAAATGATTGCCTGTAGTCATCGGAGCAGTAGGCATAAAAACATGAACACCATAGGCTACAATTTAATCCAATTCCACACAGTTTACTTGCAGTAGCCACTAAGTATTAGGTGCTTTAGTGAATGTTGTAATCTTTCTTTTGTTGTATGTTTGCGCAAATTGTTCTGATGGAACAAACTGAATGAATGCCATGGAAACTGGTTTACTCCAGGTCATGATATCCGACCATTCTGACATTGCTATGATGACTTTTGGAACTTGGCCTTGTGCCTGTAAGACGGCATCGTACTGTAGCAATGCCAATATATCATGGCATAACATGTAATTCCTCAGAGGGGTACACCACCATATTTGCATGTGAAAATCAGTTTACTTGTCATAAGGAGTAAGACTCAAACCATGAACACAACTGACCTTTGCTAAGTCCTGCCTCTTTTTGCTCTGTGATCCAATAAGAGTTCAGCCAACTTGGTGCCTCAGTCAACCCTAACCAACTAGCTAGCTAAGGATTGGTGTAGATTAACTGGCTAGTTAGCTAGTGTTTTACTAACATTGGCTAGCTGAAGCTATCAATATACGTAGCAGCTCTTTAAACCATCTTCAAAATGGTTTTCTTTTCAACATAGAACAGCCTAGCACACAGCATAGCTAAACACAGGAAACGGGAAAGGAAAAGGTTGACCTAAGTTCCACGCTTGCTAAACTGTTATTTGGAGCACAGAGTGAAAAGCGGCGGGACTTCAGAAGTCAATTGTGTTCTTTTGCTGCCAAGCCTGAAAAAAAAAAATGTGATCAGTCGTTTTTGTATTTATGGGCTATTTGTCCATCAAATCTGAGAAAAATCAATTCATGAGGTTTGAGATATCCAAACAATATCTCAGGCGAAAACAAACAAATTAACTGGCAGGATAGGAACATGCTCTTCTTGCAATTATTTGGTAAGTTGACAAGAACAAAATAGTTTTTGCCCTTATTAAGAAAACACCAATATTTCTACTAAGGTTTTTACATGGCTAATGAGAATATTCCACTAATATTCCCATTTGCATGCAGTCATGCATTCTCTGATTAATGTAAAACCTGTTGATAGCCAAGACTTTCACAATGTTTAAAAGTAGGTGTGTTTCTCCTTCCAGTATGGGCTTTTAGTTTGTGTATTGAGGCCTGAGGTGTGCTACATTCGGAATAAGGCGAATTACAACATATCAAAAGTGAATAAGCCGTTTACATGACCTGTATAAAATAAGGAATGTTGTCATATTTGGAATAATAGTGTGTATGTAAACGTAGTCCTAGATGCTGCTGAGTGGATAGAGAAGCACTGATGTGTTTGTCTTTCTGGAGCTTTAGTGACTGCACACTGTAGCACAAAGTCAAAAATATAAGGTAGGAAAAATGATAAATTAAATTGGCATTTCTTTCTCTCCCTTGACACTCTTCTCACTGCTACGGTGCCATTAAGCAATCTTTAGCTGCTCCAGTGGAGCTGCAAGGCGACCGACGGTCATCTGCGGTCGGACTGGGCGGCTCCCTTGTGTGAGTGTGAAGCTGGGTGTTGCTGAAAAACACTTGGTTCAGCAAATCCTCCCCGCATAAGACATAACAAGCTGTACTTTGTGTCAAATTAGACAAAACCTTTTTAGGCCCTTATTAGACTTTATTAGAGAATAATTAAGGATGCAATACAACAGAACTGAACTGTAAAGTAAAGTGAAATCATATATCTGTGACTTGACCGATAACAGATATGTGATTACACTTTAATTTACAATGCAGTTCTGTTGCAATATATCCCAAATTACTCTGTATTAGTAATAAAGTCTAATAAAGGGTGTAATAGTGTCATAAAGAACATTCAGTGTCTCCCCTACCACTGTCACCCCACCAAAGCGACCAACCACCCCTCTTGAAAGACACAAAATATTTTATTCTATGCTGTGAATTTTTTATGTTTAGATGTTTTAATTCTGAGACTTTTATTTTGAAATTTGATTTTGAAAGTATGCATTAGCGCTTCCTGTCGCACTGCCGGCTTCTGCCTTCTTGCAGTGCAGAACTCACTGAATTTGATAATAATTTTGATATTATTCCTTGCTTTTCTCTAATTTGATGCAAAGTATGGCTTGTTACATCTTATTAGTGCACTGTAACATAAAATGATATGGATAGACAGATAAAATGTAACAAATTATTTCAATGCTGAAATGAGTGCATTGTGGAGCACACACAGACAATAAATACGCATAAAATGTTAAACTGGACACAATGTGCCACAGGTAAACTGTACCCACGCATGCATCTCAATTGCCCTTTACACTTTCTGCTTGCGAGTCAATCCATTTCTCTTTCAACTCATCGATATTTGTCCACTTCCATTCCATTACTTCATTTGTCTTCCACTCCTCCTCCCTCTCATATTCTCAGTGGTAATAAAGCGAGCTGAAGCTGCATCTCCGTCACTCTCTCGTCTCCCCTCCCACTCGCTCTGTGTCTCCTCTCTTCCCTTCGTCCCCTCCAGAATGCTTAGGAGCACTATTGTTGAGTACTTGTTGTTCTCGACACCCCCTATCTCCCCAGAAACATCTCTTTCTTTCTCTCCTCGTCTAATCCCGTCTGTCTTATCTTCTCAACTTTCTGCATCTCACTCTATCCCCCCACTCCTGTTATCTCTTCCCCTTCTTCGTCTGTTTTCGTTGCTATGAGCCTTTTTATCTCCGCCTGTATCGCTTCCTCAACACTCTGTCTCTGTCTTTCTTCTCCTCTCGGTCCTCTGATTCTGCCTCTCTTGCAGTCTCTCGTTGTGTCTGGCCTGTCTCAACCCTCTCGGCCTCGCACCCTTTGGCCCAATTTCTTTCTTTCTTTCTTTCTTTCTTTCTTTCTTTCCCTTTAGTCTTCTCAGTTTTTCCTCCCTTGTTTCTCTTCCCCTCCTTGAGGAAACTGTCACATAAACTGTTCCAACTTGCCATATTAGCACTCTTGAAATGAGACAAACACACAGGGCTTAAAAAGTTCGTAAATCAATCATCATCAAGCAAGTTAAACTCTTTCTACTTTGTTGCACAAGGTAAAGGTGCAGCTAAATGCCTAAAATGTAGAAAATGAAAAGCAAATCTGCACCGCTTAAGTATTGATCCAAATGCTGTGTAAACCCCAGATCAGAATAGCATCCACCCAGTCTATATGCCAAGGGGATATCTGGCTCTCTTTCATGATAAAGGTGGAGGCTGTAAACGCTGACATGCAGCACTTCAAACAACACACACTTCTAGCACAGATACTAAAGAAGATAGAGGCTGTGGCCCACATGCAACATTGCATGCAGCACATACCACGTCTCGTTTGGTTCTTTTCCTTTTCCCTTACTATGTTTATTGTTATGCACCAAGATAAAACAAAGCCTGCTTGGCAATAAACCTGCCTTCTTAATTATGAAGGAATATATTTTCAACCCCCCCCCCCAAAAGCTGGCCGTGTTATAAAATGTTGATATGTTAAACCAGTCTCCTCTTTGAAATGTGTCAAGAAGCTGCAAACCCACTGGATTTGAAACTAGGCTGTTAAAGCTGAGGTGATGCAGATGAGCTACGTGCTCATCACACTCTGAAGAGAGGCGACAAATATTATCAGGGAACCTCAAGAAGACGACATTACAGTGTAGCATATTTTGCTGCCATTGAGCAAAATTGTTACTAACTTTTTAAATTTTACACATAAAGGCAAGACACATACTCATCATAGTACAGCTCAGCCATTGAAAACTATTTTATCGAGTCCTCTGGAAGGGCTTTGTGAAAATAACCCCGATGATGTCATTGGAGTCATTACAGTCTTTCTAAAAAAAAGATAGAAAAAAAACGCTTTCAACATATTAAGGTAAAGTACCAATGGCTAATGGTAAATGTTGCACAATGTTGGGAAGCTGTTTGTATATTAGCTCATATTTGTATCAAACTGCGCACACACCTGGCACACAGTCTGTCTGCATTAGAGAAATAATTACACGAAAGAACCTTAGTTATAAGTTGAAAATTATTTATCTACTTCTGAAGCTTGTAGTTATGTGATTAACATTTTTTTTGTTGAATATCACTTGCAAGTGTCACTGTAACAGTTTCTTTTTTCCCCGCAGGTACTATCACCTAACTGCTTTATCTCATTTCAGTACTTCATTCATGGTTTGAATTATGTGGCTCTTTCACTCGTAGCTGGAAACCCCAGTGTTCACAAGCAGACACAGGCGACATAATTCATGGAGATTATCCGTATACACAAAGACTACGCTACTGGCTTGACTGTGGCTTCAGGTCTGTAGTTGTATCTAATTTTACCTTATTATGTTTCATTGTCATTGTGCCTCAATAACCCAAATTAATTTGAAAAATAGTTTGACACATAGCTTCTGATCAGCCCCTGTCCATGGTGTATCTTGCCTCTTGTGAAGTGCATGCTGGGATAGCCAGTCATGTAGTTTGACACTGCAAAGTCAAACTACTTTGATCTTTGTTTCATTGAGACTTAAAAGGCAGTGTCCACTGCTCTTTCTTTCTGTCCATTCTGCACTTTTAAAAAATCTCTGCAGTTTTTGTATCTCATTATACATATCAAATCTAGTTACAAAACATTTTCTCTCTCATTTGTATACAGTACAATGACAAATACTGTTTTGTGAAGGTTGTGTCATGTTTCCTCAGATGGAAAACTCCCCGTTGTTAAATTTTATGGAGTGTTGTTTTCTAAATTGTATATTGTTAATCAATTTCATGAGGTTTGCATCCACACAAAGCCCGATGAGCCTCATTTCCAATTAAATTACTAAAAAATGGATTTTCCCCGCAATGCAAGAAAGGATATGCATTGAATGATGGATAAAAGATGCACAGAGACTGTACAAAACTCATAAACACAAATAATTCAGCAGAAGGCAGTAAATATCCGCCACAGAGGGTTTTAATCTCATGAGGTTTGGTGGAAGTTCTGGAAAACTCCAAAGTAACATCTCCCAGCAGTCTGGCAGGCTTAAAGCACCACATGCTCCGCTTTGTCCTGATTGAGTCTTTCTAAATATTGCAGAGTAGGACAGAACAAAACACAACAAGCTACACCCAGTATCCCCTAAAAGTTGATTTGAACATATAAACTTCAGAAAACCCAGCAGTCACAGAGCAGTTCAAACGGATAACAGTGACAAATTAAAAGTCCTTGTGAGCCCACTGACTGAGCAGGAGCGTGTTTTCCAGCGAAGCAGTTTAATATGTGTGGTAATTGCTTCAAATGGAGTCAGCCATCTACCATCATGGAATCTTTTCAGTCGGATGCAATTAGTGATCATTCAGACGTTTATAGGAAAAACGATTATCCTCTGAAAACTGTGCTGATATTCACGCAGCATGAACTTTCTCAGGGGTGAAACATGTGGCACTTGATTAGACTGTGACAACTCAGCACTGTCTTTATTAAGTTCTGCCCTCTAACTCTAAATAGAATGAAAAAGGAGAAAGATAAAGCTGTTAAAGCTTTTAAAATACATTTCTTTAAATATATTTGACAGGAGCCAGGGAGATTAATATGGAGATGTGAACTGCTCCTCTAAAATTAAAAAGTATTTAAAATATTTTACATTGTTCTGGGGGTATCAAAGCATCAGGAGATATCTGGCAGTTAGTTAGATGAGATGATGAGGTTTTTATATTGACAAGAGTCTACAACCATGCTAGCGGCTCTGTAAACCTGTACATAGGTGCTTTGAGCTAAATGCTAACATCAGCATGCTAACATGCTCACAATGACAATGCTAACAATGATAAGGGAAACATCGCTGTTAAGCGGGTGTAATATTTACCATGTTCACTATCTTAGCTTAGCATGTTAGCATCCCTACTTCATCTACTTAGAAGTAAACAGTTCAGTACAGCTGGGGCTGATGGGAGCGTCATTATCCTTAATGGTGTTTTTTTCTTATAAGCTGAAGTATTGGACAAATGGAATATTGACCTTTTTCCTAGAATCAGTAATATGACAATTTATATTTATTTGTTTCACAGGAATTTGTTTTCCATTTGCTCTACCATGTCTGCAAATGTGCCCTTGAATGCTGCTCTGCAGCATTAAGTGCTCCAGTAGAGAAGCTCAGTAAAAGGCTCACTTGATGAGCTCATGTAAGCACTTATTGTTTAGTTGTTTGAACATGACAGAAAACTCAAAAAGGGAGACTAAAAGTCCAGCATTATTAAGTCATTCCCTCACTCGCTTGCTTGTTAGTTCGCTCACTCAGCTGCATAAAAATCTGTAACTGTAATGTCAACAGAGCGAGCGGATTGTGATAGAATTTAATTTGCAAGTATTAAAGAAACACACGTTATTTTGTGTTGTTTGGCCCAAACACATTTTGCTATGCTGCACAACTCCTGTGGACAAGTGAGGCCAAATATTTATTTCATGGTCAAATCAATGCGGTCAAACAGCGTGAAACAAAATCACTGCATCCATTCAGTTTGTGTTTGTTAGTGTATCACAACCTTGCACTGGCCTGGTCCTGTGTAACAGAATGTTCACTATTGTTTTCAATTGTCAAAGAGTGTTTCGTGCTAAAAATAAAGTGAGAAAAACACCCCACGGTCGTGTAATAAGACATTCAGTATGCACACACACAAACACACACTGATGCACACAAACACATTTACTCCCCTGGGTCTATAACGCAGCATTTTGTAGCTGAATCACTCTTCACTGTCACAGCAGGTTAGTTTATATTACAAGGCCCCCCACAGATGATTCCAGGGGCCTGTAACCTAGCATGGGACTGAGCGTGGAGATACAGCCCCGCTGTTTCCAAACAGTGCTGCTGTATAATTGTGTGTGATGCTGCTTGCCACCTACAGTTGCGCCACCCAACCAACCTACACAAACACAAAACCACGGATCATGCTCACACACATGCACGCAAAACAGAAGCAGCTTGCTCAGACACACATACACACAAACACAGCTGCCGGTGTCCTACCTACAGTGTGTGCCTAGAGGGAGTTAATTGATGCCACACAGGAGTGACTCACCCTTTAATTCTCATGGGTGGTAATTTAGAGAGGTTACAGTGGGTGGGAGATGTGTGTGTGTGTGTGTGTGTGTGTGTGTGTGGTGGTGGTGGTGGTGGTTACCAATAATTTCACAAAAAAATCCTCCGGGGCAGTGAAAGGGAATTTTTAAATGAGCATATGAGCGGGAGGGTGTATGTGAGGTTATAAGCATGCGGGGGCTGTTTTCTCTCAGCATTTCACTATTAATTAGAAATTTGAAACCCCAAAACAAAACAAACAAAAAAGGTCTTTTCCATTCCGGCCTCCTGACCAACTTATCTGATTTTCCGCCTACTTATTTAGAATGACATACAGTGCTTGAGAGTTTTGTTTTCATGTTTAGGAAAATACTTCATTGGTAACACCATGAAGTAGGATTTTCATAGCCCTTCATGTTGGGTGCAATGAGCAGCTTAGCAGCTTTTTTTGAACACTCCAATTCTTATGTAAATTAAGTTGAAGTTCATAGTTATTGTTGCCTCTAAATGGGCTTTTTGAACTAAATGCAAAATGAAGCTTTTGTAAGTAAGAGGAGAAGGCTGAAAACAATATTTAGATGTAGTATGCTGTGTGTATGTGTGGGTGGGTTTGTATTAGTCATGTTTTGGGGACCATTAATCTGTTTATACACTCACATTGTGGGGACTCGCCTTCCTTATAGGGACAAAATACAATTTCCCATAGCATAAAAACTTACATTTTGGAGCAAAGACAAAGGATGTGAACAATGTGAACTGTCAAAGGGTTAAGGTAAGGTTAGGTTTAGGTTTAGGTTTAGCTTAAGTAATGGGTAGGGTTACGGTAAGTCTCCAGGAAGTGAATGTAAGTCGATGTAATGTCCTCTGAAGTGAGGGAAACATGACTGAGTGTCAGATAGAATTACCTGTAGCCAATAATATTATCCAAGTATCACAATATTAAAGTAATCTAAATATAAACATTTAAATGTTCTTTTTCAAGTATACTATTCACTCTCAACCTTCAAGTAAACTGACAGAAAACGGTCACCAGCATCACCACCTACAGTCCCAACATACTTTCAGAAGTAGCCGTAGTTTTCACAGGTTAGCTTACTAACTGGATTTCTGTGTAGCAAATGTTAGCAGTGTGTGTAGCTAACATTAGCAGTTGGTCTGTGTGGCTGTGTGTTGGTCTTACTTGTAAATGTCTTGTTAAATTAAATGTTGAGTACTTGGATGGCTCTGCTCTTTGTCTTGTGATGCTGTGAAATGACAGACTCAACACTTGAAGTGTCTCCTCACCAGTAATTCACTGCACTTTATCGCACCACTGCTGTCACAGCGAGGTACACATGCAAACACACACACATGAGGCCAGATAGATAGTAGGCTAAATGGACACTGGAGTGGCACAAGTGGTAGCATGCATTATCTCAGAGGGGGTCTGATACACCAGGCCCCGTGACACACAAACAATTCGCATACTCATAAGTGCGGGCTCACATGCACACAGCAGACACGCCGATATGCTGTTGTTGCCAGATAGTGCACCCTTGTAGGCTTGGTACAGAGCCTGGATCTGTCTCCCACCCTGCTCTACTCCTATTAGAGCTGACAGCTGCCAAATAATGTCCCTTGGCATGGCTGAATGCCTGCGATGCCAGGGCCTGTTTGTGTTCGTGCATAGTCTCTCATCCACTTACATGAGTGTGTGTTTACACGTAGGAAGAGTTAAATTCCAAAACACTGTATCCCTTTTGGAAAGAAAATGATGCCCTAATATCCACAAACAGAGATATGCTGCATAAATGTGTTTTAAGGTCATGGATAGCATTTAGGAATTTCACATCCAAAATTAACTTTCTGACTGCCTCTCTGTTTGTCAGATTATTTAAATGTCTTTGTCATTTTAGCAGCTGCAAAGTGTTCATTTTCGGTCCCAGTTAAGAGGATGAAAAAATGTTTTTGAGCAGATCAGGCTTCCTTTGGTGGCAGCATGGGAAAATCTTCAATCCCAGTGGCCCACTCAAAACTAAAACTATGATGAAAAATCCTTTTGGCAACCATCTCTTTGACAACAAAAATGAGACCAAAAGTAAAAAAGCAAGAACTATGATGAAATGTATAACACTTTGGTCGACAAATAAAACCTAAACAACAATGTGAAAGGCAGAGAAGTGGATCCAAAAAGTGTATCCAGAGGTCTGCTAAAGAAATATTGCTTAAGTTAATGCTAAAATGTGAGTGAATGTGCAGTTTCAGTGATCACATTGTCCAGCAGTTCTCAACTAGCATGACTGCTGTCAAGTGCAGCAATGCTATGTGCTAGCAAAAACACTGAGGTGAGTGGGTAGCTAAAACAATTGACTTTGTAATAATGGCTGGATTTTCTGAGAAGAGTCACTCTCTAGTTGTATTCCTGCAGAGCAGGGACCCACACACATTTGTGTATGTAAACCATTAGAGTTTGCTAAGAACATGTGAACAAACTTTGCCATAGAAAAGAACTGTATGAGACAAGGATAAGGTTGTTTTTTCTCATTTTGAAGTGCATCTTGAGTTGTAGCTTTTTGGTTTTGGAATTTTTACTGGACTGTGGACTGTGCATGTTCTGTCTAGAAAAGGGTCTCTTATTCACATTGACAGTTATGTAATGTTACATTAAGAGAGCTCAACCTCATGCATTTGCTTCAGCTGTGAAGCCAATGTGGAAGTGACTTAAACCTACATTCTTTCCAATGGCCAGCAGGGGGCAAGAAGTTGGATTGTTGGATTATCAGTAAACTTTTTCTTAATGAGTTCATGGTCTCAAATTGCTTGTTTCAAGTCTTCTTCTATATAGCATGATGTTCATTTAGTAAATTATGGTGCCATTTAGAGACAGTGTGGATCAAACATGGATCATGATACTGTTATTACATTGCCTATTTCTCACTTAAAACGTTTTCAGAAACATAATTTAGTGACTGTTTAGCTGTAATACGAGAAAGATCGCAACCAGGCAGTCAGGTTGTGTCAAGAAGGAAACCCAAGATTTGTACATGTTGTTTTTTCACTGTGCATGTTGTAATTATGTTTATTATGTAACAACGCTGTGGTTAAGATCTGAGTAGGGACAAAAAACATCCAAGATCTTCCTCAGGTCTGGGGTTGTCTTATAAACATGACCAGGCAGCCACCACTGTGTTTTTTTGTTTCCAGTGGAGGCCTCCAAAACTCAGATCCAATTTTTAAAAAAAAATTCTTTGTGCATCAGAAGTTACATTTTAACTGAAAAAAATAATAATATTGCAATCAATTGCGCAGCCCTAATTTTAGCGACTGTTCAGTTGCAATGAGAGAAAGATCGCAACCAGGCAGGCTGCCATTATTTACTGCAAAACAGATGAGACAATACAAGCAGTGCCCAAGTCACAGTACGTCACCCATCACCTGCTCACTCTCATCAGTACCATGTTTGCTCTGCTTGCAAAAATCCATGGTGGCGACTCCTGTAATACCAAACTCAAGACTTCAAATAGTTGTCTACAAACCAATGGGTGCCATCACAGTGGCTCTGTCCACTAATTTACTGTCACTGATACCAGCTAGGCTGCATATTTCTCAGTACACCTGTAGCCATGGTACACAGCAATGATGGATGCAGCTGTCACCACAGAACAGACATAAACATTAAAAATTCCACGAAAAAAATTAGACTAAAATGTCAACTAAAATGAATATATCTTTGTCAAAAGACTTAGATTAAATCAAAATCAATCAGCATTATGCCCTTAAGGACTCAAACCTTTCTATTATAAAGCAGTTTTTTATTATAATGTTTGTCACACCTGCTAAAGAGAGGCCTGAATCGACATTGATTCATGTTGTCAGTTGTTGGTGCTTTTCATCTCTATTTCAATACCTTATACAAAAGACAATAAAGATCCTGGATGTGTTTGATTCACAAGTTTTTTGCTGCATTGATTTAATGAATCAGCATGCCCAGATAGAGCAGTCAAATAATAAAAAATAAAACAAAAAAGCAAATTCAAAGCCAGCATGCTGGGAGCCACATGAACCAGTCGCTGGCAGGATCTCAGTGCTGAGGCCGTTGCGTTGCTAAAGATGATGTCACAGAAAATACCATATGTCAACCTCTGAGTCACCGTTCGCACTCATTATTTTTGGTCCATCTTTATTTTAGAAACAACAACAACAACAACACACACACACACACACACACACACACACACACACACACACACACACAGAATCATTCTCCTCAAGGGATTTGTTCTCAAACATTCATCAGTGTGACGCACACATAACCCACGCATGAATACACACATGGACACACAGGCACACACACATTGTCAGCAGAATATTTATCATCCTGTGGAGCCTTTGACATTATTGATAATACACAGGTACTCAGTATGCCATGATCTCTCTATCATCCATCCATCATCACACTGACATAGACAGAATAATATTGATTTGTTTTATCAGATATCTATTGATTTGTTTTATCAGATATGTCCAAACAGACACTCACTGGGAGACCGTGTAGGAGAAACCATTACAGGTCTCAAACAAATAGAATACAGCAGATATGCCACTGTGAGCTATCATTATTTGAACCAGCATGTGGCTGTTTTGATTACTTTCTTCTTAATATCTCTTTCATAATTAATATTTAGACACACAATTGTGCGATAAAGCTCATTTTATATTAGTTGCTCAGTTTTCCATAATTCATGGTGGGAGCGTTGAGACAGTTTCAGCTATTTGATCCAGCCACTGGGGTCAACAACCCAGCCATCCAGCCATCCATCCCTTTGACATGGACAATGAGATCAATTCAGCCCTTTTATGCCTTTTATGGATGCGCCCACACAGGCCCAACACAGAACCTGTAAATGTCATGTACTGTAAATATGTCATGGTCAGAGCAGCATTGATGAATTAGCAATACCACGGCACTCTATCATCGGTGCACTGCTCTTGTAAATGTTCGCAGCGTGTGAAGTGGAGTTAAGTGACCTTGGATTACAACCGCAGGCACAGACACATGGCACTGGCATGGCCACTATGATGGTCATTCGCCCTGGGAGCTGTTTGCTCAGTTGAGGAAGGTGAGACACACACACAGACACACACACAATGCAAAAAAAAAGAAAAAGAAAAGAAAAAAAAACAACAGGATGCACGGATGAGTGGCAAATTTTAACTCTGCTTATTTTGGATGCAGTTAACAGGAGCGCCGGGATGCGGCAGCTGATGGGTGCTATTTGTGGCTGAGGGGATGCAGCTGGTCAGCCAGCAATGTGAACTGTCAATGGGCACGCAAGCAGCTTGATTAGACACTCAGGAATGCCTGATGCGTGAGAACACATCTGAAGATCCTGGTTTCAGGTGCTTTGCATCATGTTAGTGCCACATCATGTCAGATTTATGGTTGAATGACCACTTATGTTTTTTTTGGAGGGGTTGCGCTTTATTTCAAAGTACACTAATAAGTCATAACAAGCTCTGCTCCGCATCAGATTGGGGGCGGCGGAAAAAAAGCAGTGAACACAACACTGACATATGATCACCTTTTATGCTGATATGGAAAATTTGCTGTCTATTTGCCTATTTACGTGCCCAACACACCAGCAGCAATATAGACATTTATCTGGATTTGTGTTTCTTGGACCTGATGGAAATCATAAGTTCAATATTCACTCTCCTTTAAGCTCTATTTTGGTCTCTTATCTGCGAAAAACAGCTAGTCATTCTACTGTATATTCTACAGCACACTAATGATAAAACTATAAATAATATGTTCTTTATTAGACATTATTAGACCCGTTATTAGACCTTTGACAGACTTTAAAAGTCTTAAATTAAAAGTGTAATATTTCCCACTGTTGGACCCTTATTAAACTCTATTAGAGGTTAAATATGGTCACATTACAACATAACTGTACTGTAAACTAAAGTGAAATCACATATCTGATACTTGAGAGACACACCTTCTTTGGCTGGTCCCATAAAATTGGCACAGTAGCCAAGACCACTGCTTACTTTCTTAGATCAAATTACATTATCTGCCTACAACAGAGGTGGCAAGAATACACATAAGTATTGATGCAACAGCTTTACTCGAGTAAAAGTGAAAAAGTACCGGCTTTGAAATGTACTCACAGTATGAAAGTAGCCATCTTTTTCCTCTTGTTATGTCTTTTTTGTCCTGTCATGTAATTTTTGTCTTATGTCTGTTGTGCTTCACATGCATGAATGGATACACCAAGGAATCGACTTTTCGGTTGATTTTGGTTGAAATCAGTCTTGATGTTGGGAAGTGACGCAAAATAAAAATAATCAAAATTTACCTAAAACGCATTAAAACCAAAGTAATGAGTATGTCGTGAACAGAATGTACAGAATAAACAGTACAAATATTTGTGCTGCAATGTAGGGCATAAAAGTTGTCATAAAAATGAATACTCAAGTAAAGTACAGATACCTGAAAGCAATAACATAGTTTTTGTCCCTAGTTACTTCCCATCTCTGTCCCACAGTATTACAATAAGTCTGTGCAGTCAACCATAGACAAAATATTCCTCAACCTTTATTCTGACCTTTACTTGGTAGATCTGGTTCACAGATTGTTTTTAAATGGAGAGGTGGCAGATATGTGATTTCACTTTAGTTCATAGTACAGTTCAGTTCTGTTGTAATGTGTCTGTCAGGACCATTTAGGGGTATAAGGCTGGATAATAAAGAACATTTTTCGTCTAGTTTTTATTTGATATACATGATATAAAGTATGGCTTGTTACATCGTATTAGTGTACTGAAAAAATATCTGGATCATAATCATGTAACCTTTCTTCATGTTATTTCTAGCGACCTACTGGGACCAACGCAGGAATGCATTTTGGTGTTTGTTTTCTTATCGTACATTAAGTTGACCAGTTGGTAAAAAATACAGAATATTCTTTTTAAGATGTTTGCACAAAGGCTGGCCTGTATCTGACTGCAAGCTAATGCATCAACACAAAGCAATAAGCCAGTGAAAGACAGCAAGAAAGGGAAAGAGGGGTGGTGCAGGGGGCTTTCTGAGAAGACGCTACAAGTGTGTGCGCTTCTACGTGTGTGTCTGTGTGCGTGTAAGTGAATCAGAGGGCAGTTTGTCATGTTGCTGCTCCACAGCCCTGATCCAAGCTGACAGGTGAAGCTAAGCGCAGCTAAACAGCACACGTAACAGAGAGGACGAGAGAGAAAGAGAGGCAGTCAGGAGGCAGCGCAGATAAGGAGAGGCCAATAGACAAAAAAACAGAGAGAATGGGGGACGAGGAAAGAGGGATGGACATAAAATAAGTGTGAGAAATGGAGGGATGGGGAGATAGTCGTCAGAGTTAGAGAGCCATTAAGAAGAGAAACAGGCAGACTAGAGAAGAAAACAAGCAGTGGCGTGGAGGGAAGTGAGAGAGACAGTGAATCTGAGCAAAATAGAAAGCTTGGGAAAGGAAGGAATTGAGATTAACTGGTGAAAGAGATTGGTTAATTGGCATTTTATCAAAAGACTGAACGGAGCAAGTTAATTTTTCATACCATCACTCCATTAATCTGTCCCTTCCACCCTCCTCCTCCCTCTTTTCATGTCTCTCTACTTTTCTCTCCACTTCCCTGAACTGGCTGTTTGTCAGTACGCAGACATGGGAACTGACTGAATGTTTGAGATCTTTTATCAGTAATTTTTTATGAGGCACATAATTTAAGAACATTAAAATCAAAGTGAATCATGGTTACTGTCTGCATATATTAAGTGATTGGGGGAAAAAGACAGAAAAGGCAGAAAGTGGAATAGATGGGACAAGACAAATGTGCCAAAGACATAAAAAGGTGAGTTGCTAACAAGCTAGGAGAATAATAATAATACATTACATGTAACAGAACTATGTAATTACAGTGCAAATAAAGCTAACTGTATTCCATTACAGTTATAGAAAAAAGAAGCAACCAAATACATTGAGTAAAAATGGGGATTATCAGCATGATTAAGTTTTATAAATATATTTATATTTAATAGAGAGCGATACAGTACCATACACAGTGCGCACACATTACAACACTTCACACGTCTCAACACCACTCTGGTCTCAGTGAAACCAGCTCATCTTACAGTCAGTCCATTAAAATCGCCTTTAGTGAAAAAATGCTTCACTGGGTGGAAATTTTATATTTTGTCTTCATCAGAAAAGTGGAATAACATCACAGCACAATGCAAATTCCTTGCCTTCCAGCTGTTAAAATACTTCCATCATCCAAGGACTAATTCAAATAGACATTTACAGGTAAGACCAACTGCTACCATTAGCTACACAGACCAGCAACTGACTGCCTTTTAGTAATACTACTACAACTGCTGCAAAGTTTATGGCACTTTACTTGATGTTTGAAAACATAATTAGCCCTAACCCTAACCGAACATTGACCATAAAACACAAATTTCATCATATTTGGTATTGAGGTATTTGAAATGTAATTGAAAGTTATTAGGTTACATTACTTTAATCATATGATACTTGGATTAGGTTATTGACTACATTTTTTAAACAAGTAATTGGAATACATTTTTCATTCCTCTTGCTAACAGACATAGGAAGAAAAGTGCTGAAAATCAAAACAAGGCCAGAAAATGTTCAGTGAGCACTTACTGAAGATACATTTTTCTTTTCTTGGTGGCCTTTGGAATTTAATTTTTGAAATTGTTTTTAAAACCGAGGTGAGGTGAGGATCGTATAAATGCGAGGTAAGAACAAACAAAACTCTTTCCTGAATAAGTGAAAGTTAGAATATGAGGTAGGAGAAGGAAAAAAAGACAAAAGAAACTTGTATAAAGAGAAAGAATAGTTTTTGAGGATGAATTCAGACAGAGATCAAAAGTGAAATGGCACCTGTGAAATGGACCACTTCGACACTTCTGAGGAAAAATTGATGTATAAAAGATGATGTGGACAAAGACAGAGGTTGGGAGAACGAACGGACTGGAGGTACAGAGACGGAGAGAAAGAGAAGTAAAGAGAGAGATGTGTGTGGATGGAATTAGAAGTAGTCAAGTCGGACAGGTTGATAGATTAGAGTCATTGATGTGACCCACCCTGTAGCTACGCACTCACTCATGTGAGGCCAGGATCAGACTTATTGTACTTGTGTGTGTAAGTGCATGTGTGTGTTTGATTTCATGACAAATGAAGAACAAGCATTGGCTGTGAGGCTTTCTTATCCATTAGTATATTATACCGCATTGTCCTTGCACTCTCTGTAGGTGTGTGTGTGTGTGTGCTTTTAAACCTTATGACAAACTACGTATTGCGCACAGCTTTGATGTCTGTGTACAAGGCTGAACTTTGAGTTGAATGCAGTGTGAAGGGAATATCTGTGCATGAGTGAATGTGTGTTATGAGCTAAACACAGGTTGACTCCTGCTCCCACGTCTGTTGCGCTGCATTGCAAAGCTTTTTATAGTGTTGCTTTCTGTTGCGTTACATCGCATTGCATCAAATTTATTGTACTGCGTCAAACAGATTAGCACCGACTTGTTTTGTTTTAACTGTGCCAGCAGTACAGATGCTGTACAGTGATTAGGCAATATGATCGTAGTCATTGGAGATTAAAGGTAACAAGAGAGAAAAAGTAACACACAGGTGTTATGGACAATAATATGCAGCGAAGAATGTTTCCTCTGGTATAAAGCACCTGATTCAAAAACC